>JAADXW010000576.1:0-19000 GCA_023337975.1 Phytopythium ostracodes
CGTCGAAGTAGATGGCTTCATACAGCGTGTTCTGCCCGAACTTGTTGACCATTGCCGTTGCGTAGTCAAATCTGGCTTGATTCGCGTGATCTGCGTTACGGTCGCGAGGAAACCGGCGGAAGTCGCCAAGGCCAAAGCCTGCAACACCCTTCAGGTGACGCGAAATCGTGCGAGGGCAAACGGAGACTCCAAATGCGAGCTGAAGAAATGCTCCTGTGCGGCGAAGGCATGCTGTATTACAGATAAACTGGAACCTCGCGGCGGCCGAGAGCATCTCAGGGGTCAGCCGCGGCTTCCGTCCGCGCTTTTCCGACGCCAGTGGAGGATTCTTGAGGTGACGCAGCACTATGCTCGGGGCAACACCGATCCTAGCGGCGAAAGCTGCGTTAGTCTCGGTGCCGGCAAGCTGAAGGATGGCCTGGTGGTCAACCGCGGACAGCCGCAGCTTCTTCGTGCCGAACCCCGCAAACTTGCGCAGCTGCGTCACCTCGCTGTCCGTCAACTCCACCTCGTCTCCCGCCTCAACAGCGACGCGAAGCTGGTTGAGACGACGGACTTGAGCTTCCTTCTGTACTGCAGCCTCCTCGTAGCGGCGAAGGGTCTTCTCGGCGGCAAGCTGCGCGTGCCGGCAGGCCGTGGTGAGCTGCTCGATATGTCGCTTGGCTCGCTGTCGTGCGTGAGCACGCGCGACTTGAGCTTGCTTCTCAAGCCGCTTCTGGTTCAGCTGCAGCCCGACGATGACTTGCCGCGACTGGATGTTGACGTCGGCGAGTGCTGGATCGAGCGATACTTGCGGACCCAGCCGCGGTAGTGTTGATGGCAGTTCACGAAGGCGGTCGCGCGGCATGTTTAGGGCAGATGCAAAAATGGCACGATATTGCCAATTGGAAAGTGTCATAAAAGCGCTGCTCTGCTGCATGTTTTCGTCACATTGCAAATATTTTGTCAAGTGGATGTGACACATTTTGTCACGAAATTGCATTTATTTTGTCCCGAAGTTGCAGATTCATTGTTGGTCGACGGTACGAAAACCAGAGAGCCTTTCGAAATTGAACGGGGTCACAAAGTGAACTATATATCAAGGAAATCAAATTACGCAGGTGATAACATGCTTGATTTTGGATCCCTGTGATATCGGATACGATAAAACTTAAGGATTTCTGATTTCGCTAACATGAACTGTAGATACGAGCGATGACGCTAACATCGTTTCTAAAGTTTCTAATGGAAGTCCTTCAGCTCACATGGTTGGCGCAACAGCAGTCGATGCTGCCGGTGCTCACCGTTTGGTGAAAAGCGGTCTGCAGTCAGACTGTTGTTTGAGTCGAAAAAAATCTCTATCAGCTTTACCATGCGTTTTTCACTCTGCTATGTCTAGGTCCTTTGGACCCGTTGGATATTAATATCCAGAGCTTCCCCGGGCAACACACGGCATCAATCCAGAGTAAAAGACCACATCACGCGTAGCCACCTCAGCAAATGGAAAAAAAAACTATGGATTTCGGGGTAGATCGCGCCGATCGTAGCGGAGATTTGCCTGCCGCTTGGAAGCGAGCTTTACGCTCTTCTTCACATCCTTTTGCGGCACTGACATGAATCGTACGAGCCGGAGCGTTTAACAAACCAATAGGGACCTTCCATCGTCCTGTGCTGTACATAGTACATCAAACTGATACACTGGGTTCAGGATCCTCGTGTCGCGATCGGGAACGGGTGCGCCTCCGTGTTGAAGACGATCTCGTCCAGCGGCAGCACGTCGGCGTCCGAGAAGAGCAGGAAGAGATACTTGAGCGTCTCGGCGATGAAGAAGCTCTCCATGGTTGGCGAGTACATCTGCGTGCCCGGACCGTCAAACACGTGCCACAGACTGCGGTATCCGCCCGTCGGGAGCTTGATTCGCCAAGTATGAAGCGCATTTCAACACGGCAAACAACGCGTGAGAACAACCTTCCCAGGGTTCATAGTGAGGCAAACCGCGGGCCAGCTCCTCACCTTGGCGTGCTTCTCAAAGGCCTTCATGATGCGACGTCCGTGCTCTCGGTAGACCCCGTCGCCCGTCACGCGGTAGAGGACCATGAGACTTTCAACAGTCTCGGGGCGGAGCAGGTTGAAGTCGTCGTCCGGCACGACGAACATCTCTTCCTGCACGTTCAAATCTGGATCTTCAGTCTCTCTCTGCTCAGTGTTAAAATGTACGCACTCTGGCGCGAGACCCGTGCTCGACTTGAAATACATCTAGACGTGAGCAACGCACACGAGTCAGCCAAGCTAAGCTGCACACGACGCTACAATGTCAGTCATGTATCAGCCGAACCTGCACGCAGGTCTCCATGAGCTCCTTGGCGGTGGTCAGGTGCTCGCTGGGCATCCCGTGGAGGACGCCAAGCGCGAGCATGCCCGGCACGAAGCACGTCAAGTGCTCCATCTTCGGGTTGTGAGAGCCCGGTCCCCACAACTCGCCGACGAAGAGCATTCCCGACGGAGATGATCGCGCGAGCAGCTTGTTCTTCATGCCGTTGACGGCGGTGACGTACATTTGACGTAGTCGGTCGTCCGTCTTGCCCGAGAGCAGCCACTGCTTGAGCAAGTACTCGTAGTAGCTGTCGCCGAGCGCGCCGAAGGACTTGAAGGACCCCGTTTCCCTTCAGCACCAACACAAAGAAATTGTGAGACCCTGAAGGAGAGAAGAACCGTCCGGTGAACTGATCGCTTCGTACCTCTTGAACAGCCAGTCAATCTCCACGGGAATGAGGCCGTCTGAAAAGCTCGACTCAACCAAGTCGATCGTCTGGTACCACACAACGACAGCGTCAACGACCAAACGGTATACATAAAGAGCATCTACCGGTGTACCCACCGCGTTATTGATGGGCTCAATGGGATCCAGGAACGAGCGATTGCCCGAGGCGCGAGCCAGGTACGCAAACTCGAGCTGGAACGTGCTCGCCTCGGCCAGGTACGGCCGGTTGCCACCGTCTCCTGTCTGTCAGTGGATGTGATGGCATTTCGCTAGCGGTGACTGGTTTCGAGTGAACATCCGTACGCAGGAAGCACGCTCACCTTGAGGTCGACGGATCGGCAAGGCACATAACCGTCGCATGTGAACGTCATGCTGAGCGCATTACCAAGCGCCGTCGACAACTCCAGGAAGTGGCGTTCTCCTGTATGTGGTTCGACACAAGACGATTGCGATTTGTTAGTGTCTAGACATGCGGCTCGTGTCACGATTGCAATGTGCCAACCGGAGAGGTAGAACGCGGAGAGCAAGCCGCCTAGCGCCCGGATCGTGACCTCGAAGAAGCTGACGTAGCCTGTCTGGATCATGGCGCTCTCCAAGTTGGACTTGATCCACGCGCTGGCCTCGTCGAACTCGTCGTGGAGACCCATGATGAACAGCGTGTCGAGCGCGTCGACAGCCGTGAGCGCCATGTCGTGCGTGTACACCGTCCCGCCTGCCATCGCCTCCACGTCCAGGAAGTCCGACCAATTGGCGAACCAGCGGTACCCGGACCAAGCGTGTCTTGTCATGTTGACCACGAGCTGTTGGTCCTGGGAGTGTCGTTGACCCAGCGCCTTGTACATCCGTCGGAAGCCTCGTCCGTCTGCCGCGTTCGCCTCCAGCGAGTGCGCCGACTGAGCGCTGCGGAAGAAGGAATCTCGTGAGAGCGGCGACGTCCGCGTGTCGGCAATCGGTCGCCGTAGCAGAAGCGAGAAGCAGAGGAGGCTGGCCAGGCCTAGAGCCACGACCGACGCCTTGAGCAGCTGCGACGTCAGAGCACTCGCCTTCTTCATGGTGGTTCTCAACCGGTGCGCGCCTCGGTCTGTTCCACACTGAAGACGCGCTTTTCAGCGTATCGCTCGTGAAAATCACGCGCTGCTGCTCCAGACTCGACAACACGCGTGATTCAAGCGCTGCGGCCTGCGTGCACAATGATGATGGTGAGCCGCACGCGGACCACACGGTTTTTGCTGCTCGAAAACATTCAGTTTGACCGGGATGAATGAACGCATAGGAGACTTTTGTAGTCATTGAGGGACCGTTCCAACTGGACAACGAATTCAATAATCTGGTGGATGGAAGCGCTGATTGGTTCAAATCAGTTCATATGCGACGTGTGAGCAGCTCAGTGCGGAAAACTGATGGCGGCAATGGCGCACGGCTCGTTCACATACTTCTACTCCTGGTGCTCCTGTTAGGGCTGCAGTTGAGGCGACTACTGTAGCTGTCCTATCTGTCCTCTTGAGACCGGGAACGGGTGCGCCTCTGTGTTGAAGACGATCTCGTCCAGCGGCAGCACGTCGGCGTCCGAGAAGAGCAGGAACAGGTACTTGAGTGTCTCGGCAATGAAGAAGCTCTCCAACACGCGTGAGTACGTCTCAGATGTGCGCCCGTTGATCACGTGCCGCAGACTGTGGTATCCGCCCGTCGGGAGCTTCAAATCACGTGGTGAAAGACAAGCAAACATGTTAGGCAAGGAGTCGTTCACAGTCACGATCCAAGGGACAAGATGACATTACCTTGCTGTACGACTCAAACGCATGGATAATGCGGCGGCCGTGCTCTCGGTAGATCTCATCGCCCGTCACCCGATAGAAAACCGTGAGACTCTCGACGGTCTCTGGGCGTAGCATGTTGTAGTCGTCATCCTGCGCAACTAACATGTCCTTTGCCGCGTCGCTCTGCTCGTCCAGGTGGGGCATCGTCGTGGCTTGTCCTCCGTCGCTTTGAACAATAAACTGGATGGCCTCAGGCGCAAGACCCGTACTGGATTGTTCATACATCAACAAGCCCACAAGCAGAAGCGTTGATCAACGATGACACTCAGTCCATCAGTGAAACAATAGTGCGATCAATCACAGCTCACCTGTACGCAGGTCTCCGTGAGCTCCCTGGCGATGAACAAGTGCTCGCGGAGTCTCCCCTGGAAACCTCAAGAGCGAGCATGCTCGGCACGAAGCACGTCAAGTGCTCCATCTTCAGAATTAGTTGCTGGCTGTCGAAGGATTCGCCCACAAAGAGCATCCCCGACGGCGAAGACCGAGCGATGAGCTCCTTCATGCCACTGACCGCGGCGATGTACATTTGCCGAAGGCCGTCGTCCGTCTTGCCCGAGAGCAGCCACTGCTTGAGCAAATACTCGTAGTAGCTATCGCCGAGCGCGCCCATGGTTTTGAACGAGCCTGCTCCTCTTTAGGTTCGATACAAGAGTCATACTGGTCAATAATATCGCAAGAGAAGAGCACAAGGCATGGTCATTGCTTCCCACCTCACGTTATACCAGTCGATGATGACAACCGGAAAGATGCCGTCTGGATAGCGCGAGTCCACCAAGTCGATTATCTGACATATAGCAGCCACCCATGAGAATTGATCAGTCCAGCAAGGGATTGCTGGCGTCCGCAAAGTCACAGCCTTCACTCATCGCGTTGTTCATGTGAGTGATGGGGTCGAGGAAGCTTTGGTTCTCCGAAGCGCGATCTAGATAGGCAAACTCGAGCTGGAACGTGTTCGCTTCCGACAAGAAGGGGCCCGTGTCGCTCTCGCCAGTATATGACAACGCGTTGTCACAATCAGTTTACGCTCGACATCGTGCCATTAACACGCTAGCGATACCTTGAGATCGACCGACCGACACGGCGCAAACCCACCGCACTTGAACGCTTTGCTTAACGCATTGCCCAGGGTTGTCGACAGTTCCAGAAAGTGGCTCTCACCTGCTCGCAGCTTGGGTCAGTACGTTATACTCACATCTCCAGCACAGTAGGGGTCAACTAATGGAAATCTAAAGTACCGGAGAGGTAGAACGCGGAGAGCAGGCCGCCTAGCGCCCGGATCGTGACCTCGAAGAAGCTGACGTAGCCTGTCTGGATCATGGCGCTCTCCAAGTTGGACTTGATCCACGCGCTGGCCTCGTCGAACTCGTCGTGGAGACCCATAATGAACAGTGTGTCAAGCGAGTCGACGGTCGTGAGCGCCATATCGTGAGCGTAGACGCTGCCTCCTATCATGGCGTTCACATCCAGGAAGTCCGTCTAATTGACAAACTCGCGGTACCCGGACCAGGCGTGTCTTGTCATATTGACCACGAGCTGTTGGTCCTGGGAGTGGCGTTCGGCCAGCGACTTGTCGAGTTGCCAGAAGCCTGGTCCGCCCGCCGCGTTTGCAAGGGGTGAGTGCGCTGATGGAGCGTCGCGGAAGGAGAATCCGTGCGAGAACGAGCGCGAGCGAGCGCCAGCCGTGTGGTGCTGGTACATGAGCGTGCGGCTCAGCATGCTGACGAACGCCAGCGCGAACACCGAGCCCTGCAGCAGCCGCGGCACCGACGTCTCCGTCCTCGTTACTAGCAATGGTGACTCACTGTTGGCTCGTCTTGGGTCCAGTAATGGGGGACAAGCGTCTAGGCGAGAAGAAGGCGACGCATCCTTGACTTGGGACCCGAAAGGTCGCGCTTTCGGCCTCATGTTATATCATGTCCCTGTTCAAATGCCGCAATTGCTGCTTGATTACGCATTGTTTTGAGAATATAACCGTTTCATGCGGACACAAAGCTATGCGACGTGTGAGCAGCTCGTTTGCACTCGCTGTGGACCACACACACGCACACAACACACACTTTGCCAGCTTGAAGCGACGCGAACCGACCTAAAGGCTGCGGGGCGGCACCTGCAGCGGAAGAAGACGATTTCAAGCGCGACTAAGCCAGCTACCAACCGCTTTGGCCTTACTAGAGCAGCCGTCGGCCTGTACGAGTAGCTGCGACGCTGTCCGTCTACATCGCGCGACGTGGGTGCCCGTCCATGTAAACGGGTCCATCACGAACTGATCTCCCCACCCATTCCGACCTCCCAGGCGCTAATATAGCCCTCTACAGCAATGTTCGCGCCGGGCTGGCACCACAAGTGGCTCGTGCTGGTCGTCGTGCTGAGCTGGGTGTTCCTGAACAGGTTCCGGCTCCTGGGACTCGTGCTCGCAAAGCTCCTGACGCTCAAGCTCGCGCACGACCGCGACACGGCGCCGCTACAGACCGCTGTGCGCGTTGAGCGCGTGACGCTCCAGCCTCTGCAACTTGTGAACGTGGAGCTGAGCAACGGCGCTCGCTGGAGCGTTGCGTTCTCCAAGATCACGCTGCGCAGCTTCGTGCGCGAGTTCTTCCGGTCGTTCGGGCAGGTGCGGATCCTAGCGCTCGAGATCGACAGCGTCAAGGTTGTCGCTGGCCCGATGGACGACGAGTACGTCAACAAGTTGCTGGAGCGTCAGCGAAGTAGTGCCAAGCGCGCGTCGGCGGCCCATTCATCGCCACCAGGTAAGTTGCTGTTTTGTTCAAGATGTTGTCTGCATGCCCGATGCTCACCTCTTGATACCTCGGTTACAGCAGCTTCCGGCGCCAAGGTCAGCCCGCTGTCGTTCTTCCGCTTCGTCGACTTTCGCGTCGCGGATATCCAGGTGCAAGTCCAATGGCAAGACATTACCACGACGTTCCAGTGCCGAGACCTTTACGTCGGCATCACCGACGTGTTCACGTCGCTCAACCTCATCCAGTTGAGCTCTCGCGTGTCATCGTTGGCGCTAAGCAGCCATCTCACTGCGACCACCGACGCAAGTGAGCCAACAATCGAGGCCAAACACCACCACCAGCAGCGATCGGGTGTTTGGCTGCAGCTCCCCGCATCGTTCGCTCGCTGCGACTTCGACTTGACTTCGCTACGGCTGGTCGGGTGCAGGCTCGTGGGTTCTTCTGGACAAGAACTGGAGGTCGGCTGCAACGCCAACTTTGCCGAGAAGTTAGTCCGCGTACACGGCGACTTGGTCCAGCGCGGCTGTGTCGCTGGCCCAGCACACCGGAGAAGCGCTTCGCTGGTGGATCGCACCCCACCACAAGCAAAAATTCCGCGATTGGATGTGGTCGATGTATGGCTTCGCGTTCGAGGATCAAGTCGCGATGATCTCCACCAGGACAGCAGCTTGATGGTATCGGCAGAGATTCATCGCCTGACCATCGAACAACAGTGCGTTTCAGTGTCGACCGACAATGGCGGCACAATCGAAGACAGCGTACCTGGTGAGGAGCATGGCGGGCGAAAACGCGAAGCGACTGCCGACTCATCGATCTGCGTAAATGCGCTGGTAAAGAACGTCCAGGCGCTTGTCGGTGAGGATCCGACTGATCGCCTGGTCGACATTTCGTCGATTGGCATCGAAGTCAAGCAGAGTGGAAGCAGTGGACGCCGCCGAGTTGTGGCTGGTGTCGAGACGTGTAGCTTTTGCATGAGTCCACGCGTGGAAGCCAATCTCTGCGGCTTACTAGCCGCTCGAGATCGCATTAAAGATTTGCAGCGGCGCCGACGCAGCAACACAGAAGGCGGTGGCGACGGCGATTTGCTGTTTGAAGAGAAGACTGGCGAAGGTTCGGCTGCTCAAGATGTGCTGGATCTCGAGCTTCGAGCGCAGACGTGGGAAGCCGCCTTCGAAGTCTACGTCAAAGGCGACGAGGCACAGCGAACGTTGCTCGAGTGCGAAGGTCGTGACTGTGCGGTTCACTCCGTTATTGAAAGCGGCGAAATGTTGAGCACCAAGCACAACGTCAATGTGCAAAATGCCCGGGCACAAGTGACGTTCTTCGGCTGTGCAGATGAAGCAAGCAGCAGCCATCATGCGACAATGAGAGCAGTCGAAGTCGCAATGACGAAGACGGTTCAGCGCGGGCTTCGCATTCGCGACGCGAGCGTTTGCTCGAAGTTTGGCGAGGTGTGCGTGAACAATTACCTCGAGCACTTGGTGTCGCCCAGCAGTCATAGCCCGGCACTCCCAGCCGCGTTGTTCCGCGATCTGGTGATCAAACGCGACGACCACGTGTCGCCAGATGTGGTGGAGACGCTCATGGACGTTCAGGTCGAGGAGCTGGGCGTGAACTGGAGCCACCGTCACCACGTCGCGTTCCTCGCACCGATCCTCAAGCTTGACAGCGCAGTTGGGTCCATTGACAGGATGATATCACTGGAATCCTCCAAGCAGCGACCGCGGGCGACAACTCGCAGAGGTAGTACTGGCGTTGACAGCGATCTAGATGAGATCCCGAAGGTGTCGAGGATCAATCTGACCCCTCGACGCTGTGCGATCCGCTTGAACGACATCGTGGACATCGCCGACTGTGTCACCGTCACACTCTCGGATACCAAGCTCCGCCACAAGAAGACCCATTTGGCCATCACGACCACGTTCGAATGCGCATTCACTCGCGTTTCCTGGCGAGAAGAGACGGCGCCGGCGGTGGAGATTGTTGCACTCGCGTTCAATCAGCGAGCAGTGCTGGGGCGCCAGCGGTTCATGGTCAAGACGCCGTCGCAGAGCTCCATCAACATGACCAGCATGAAGATATACATGTACCCGGGGCGGAAGCTGCTAGCACTACTGCTCCAGATCGATGCTCTGGTGAATGCCGACGCCGATCAGCGACCAGAGAGCCGGCTAGCGTCCAAGAGCCGGCCGACAGCGCAGAGCATGTCAATTGGTTGTGCCCACCTAGTGATCGAGGTTCGCTATCGCAAGTGTCTGAGGCACCATGCGCGACCGACTACTACGACGCCAGAAGTGGAACCGAAAGATGCCGTGAACGCGTCGTACTTGGTCGAGCTGAGCACACTCAGCGTCAAGCTCACCAAGTCGAACCTGAGCGAGAGCAGTGACGCCATGACGCGGTTCATCCAGAGGCTGCGGGGCGTTGCCGCCACCGTCGGTGACTTGTCGACGCGCTCTTTTGCAGAGCTTGCCCGGAAAGCAGTCACGATGGAAGGAGTCGTTGCAGCACAGTCCATGATGCTGGTGCGCCGCGAACCGATGGGCCAATTGGCTGTGTGTCGGGATGTCGAAGTGTATTTCGCGCTGACCGACGTGGAATGGCAGCACTTGATCGCCATCGGCGACGAGTCGGATCAAGTGGAAGGCATTGCGGGCGACGCACTTCGTACCGTCATCTTCGATGCTAGCGTCTTCAGCGAGAGCATCCTGGCCACTGTCGAGAGGAGAGAGCTGGAGGACTCGCTGCGTGCACTGCAGACCGTCCAAGAGTCGATGGACACGCAGGCTAAGCCGCGACGCACCAACAATGACGCGGCTGGGCCATCGAAAGCCGATGTCCAGAAGGCGAACTTCCGCTTCCGGTTTGCTGGAAACGTCGACGTAGGCGTCCATAAGTGGACACTTGACTTCCCATTTGACGGCGACAGCACCTCGCTCCCATGTTACGGGAATCTCGTCGGACTTGGCGGGTCGAAGGTGATGCGTGTCGTGGTCAACGAAGTCGTGCTCAGTGCTCGCCAGTTCCAGAAAATGAGCCTTCAGTTCGACTCGATGGCCATGTACCTGATCAATCGAATCAACGCAGTGATCGATGAGACTGTCGGCGCGGACCTGGAGATGTCAGAAGCCACAATGGACTGCGTGCGACTCGTGTTCCTGCCAGCCGTCAGCGCCAACATCTTGCTCCACTGGCAAGACGAATGGATCCGAGCCGCACTACCACAACCGTCCGCTGCTCAGGAGTTCTCCGTGTCGGCTGATATCGCGTTGCAACAGCACCCAGCGCTGTGTGCGTGGCCCTCAGGCGCCGTACCATCAATGAACGAGGCGCTGTTCTCGCTCAATTGGGACTATGTGTACCCTTGGCTCATCTGCATGATCACCGATGACGACGATGCTGTTGCCGGTGTCGAAGAGGCAGCAAAAGAAGCCAAAGCTGACAAATCTGCGAGGGTTATTTGCTGCAAGGGCATCCAGTGGGACATGTCGTTGGGGACGATCCAAGTCGTGTGGTGGGATGGCATGACGCAAGAGCAAGGCATCATGCTCGTCGCCGGGGAGTTCGTCTCCCACGGGATGGCGCTTCACTCAAAGAGCCCGTTGTTTCTGCCAACATCGACCGTGCCGACTAACACCAAGGGTGCTACCGACTCAACGAGCAGTGGCAGCGCTTGGAGAGTAGTCGACTTGACGCTGTACTTGGATCGGCTGCATGGGTATTTGCTGCACGAATCAGCAACTCCTCGTACTCCAGTCAAGCCAGCTGCCACTGGTACTGGCGATAACTTTGCTGACGAAGAGGGCGCGATCCCTTTCGACCGCATCAGCAACTCGGAGTTCTTCTGGGAGACGATGGGCACGAGCTACCGCCTCGTAGCTACAAGCGAAACCGCAACGGGCGAGGCTGAGGATGATCTTTGCAGCCTATTCGGCGACTTCAACTTGCCCGTGCTCGAGAAACTGCACGAAGGCTTCGTGCCGATCGATTGTGGATTCAGTCTGAACGCGGCGACCAAGCTGCGTAAGCTCGACAGTCTTACGCGGAGTCAATCGATTCAGATACCGTCGCTCACTGTCAACACCAGCGCGAACACGGGAAGTACCGGCCCTCCGCCATCTCTGCGGGCCGCGAAACACTGGAGCCACACGATTCGTAGCCGACTTTCCAGGCTCAAACGACGAACTGCGTCTATGGACAACTTGCTGCTCAATGACGGGTCTTGTCCGATCCAGGTGGACTCCATGAAGCTCTTGTGGACGTTAGAGACTCGCGACGCCGTCTTCTACATGGTCGCGGTGCTCGTAGACAGCTTCCAACTGCTCAACGACGCCTTAGACCAGCGTCGACAGCAGCAGCAAGCCAGCAACAAATCTCCATGCGAAAGCAAAAGCACTGGAGGCGCCCCCGCAGTTGCAGCTGTCGACGCAGTTTTGCAGTCCCGAACATCACCAGCAAAAGAAGCTGACGCCACACCGATTCGTCCGCCTGAGGCTGTTCGCGCTAGCTCCATCTCCATCGAGACGAGGAAAGACGTTGAGGACAGCGAACCGACTGCCTTGCCGCCAGACGCGCGTCTTGGGCGGCGCGGGAGCACACGGGACACGCTTCTCGACTTGTTGATGCAAGGGAAACTCGGGATGAAGACGACCAGTGACAGTCCCACCGATGAAGAAGACGCGTCGCGGTCGTCGAATGCCGCCAAAAGCGATTCGGACGAAGACGATGCAGACACGGGCGGGATCGCCATTAAACAGTACACCGTTGACATCCACGACGTCCAGATCAACGTGCACGACGACAACTCGCGCAGCAGCGTGCTGGTGGCCGCTGATCGTATCCACTTGGAGGTCGGCCTGGACGCGTTGCGCACGAAAAGCGTCGTCAAGCTCACTTTTGACGTCGTCACGGCTCACGTTGCGCCCATCGACGTGGATATTGCTGCTCCCGTGTTGTGGTACTCGAACGCTGCGGGGGTTGGTGCTGGTCCGGGTAGCCGCCGCTTTTCAGCGTCGTCTTCTTCAACCCCGTCGTCGGGATCGAGCTCGCTTCTCAAGCAGGTCCTGGAGGAATGCAGCTTGAGCTCGACGTACACGCAGGTGCGCGCGAGCGGAGCGTCGACGATTGACGCAGACCTGTCGTTCCTGCAGGTGACAGCTGATCGACACCAGTTCTACCAGATGCTGTATGTGCTGCGTCATGTCGTACTGGCGCCGCCGACAACGACCATCCGCGGTCGATCGCGCCGCGGGCAGACCACCAGCTCGCGAGCCTCACAAACGGACTCTGTCTCCAATCCCCCCTCGCAATCCGTCGATGGAAGTGACGCGTCTGCGCCTTCGACCCATTCCGGTGTGCCAACCAAGAAGCTTTACGCGCAAATGGTAGAAGAACTGCGAGCGCGAGAGCTGAAGACGCTGAACACGTCCGGCCGCGCAGCGCCAACGGCCGTTGCCTTCAAGTCCATCGCGTTCCGCGCTCTTGGTCTGCAGATGCGTCTCCGCTTGAGCCCGGAGATCACTGGCGCCGACTACGAGTTCGTGGAGATCCGCGTCGAGGGACTCACGGGGTCGCACACATATTACATGAACCAGTGCACAAAGTTCGTGCTGAACCTGCAGTGGATGGAGATCACCAACCTGCGTCCGGGACAGTCTTCCATCGCGTTTGAAGATGCCATGTCTGTTTTGCGAGCGAAGCTGCTGGTTGACGAACGGCATCACCATCCATCTGGCGCGTCCTCCGTCCCGAAGTCGATGCTGGAGTCCTTCTCCTCTTTATCTCGACTCGCGAGCAACCAGAAAGGGATGCTGTCGGTCCGGGCGGAAAGCGGCCCTGTTGTGCGAGTGCTTGGGCAAAAGCTGCGCGTGCTGGATGTGCTCGAGGTGAGCATGTTCCCCGAGGTGTCGAACATGATCGTCATCCAACTCGCCGCCGACTTCTATGATCTCATCTACAAGTTCTTCTTCGCACAGACGCTGGCGCCCGAGGCCAATGGAGACTTGACATCGGAGCAACTTTTGTTCGGCAGGAAGGTCAGCAACGCAGGAAGTGGCGGCAGCACAACCAGCAACGGTGTCACCAACGCGACATGCTCCACGCCGACAGCAACCGGTATCAGTTCCAGCAGCAACACGAACGGCATGCTGTCGTCTCCAAGCATTCGAAGTCGGCTGCAGACACCTTCGCTGCTTGTATCGACGGGGTCAAGTCGGCGACGAAGCATCCAGGCTTCCAGTAGTACCTCCGCCAGCAGCACCAATTTCTCCATCGGCGACCCGAGCGGCAGCAGCTCGGCTGATACTGGCGACGACGACGACAACGGTCCGTCATCGTCGTCGGAAGCGGACGGGTGCGAGCTCTTCTACTTCAAGTACGTGCGCTTTGGGAACGTGCGGGTGCGCATCAACTGCAACGGCTTCTTCGTCAACTTGAACAACTTCGACCTCGACCTGCCGCCGTTCGTGTGCCAGAGCCGGCTCTACACTGGCCAGAAGCTGCTGCAGAAGTTCGAGTCGCACCTCAAGTGGTACATTACTAAGGAGAGCGCGTCGTCAGGCCTCTCGCAGTTCAAGAACCGACTGCTCAAGTGGACGCCATCCGCCTCGCTGTCACTTTCTTCGTCGTCGCTAGGCAGTTCCGGAGGTGCCAGTGGCAGCGACAAAAAGGATCGAGCCAAGCACCAGGACGACGAAGACACGGCAGCGCTCAATGCGCAGGTACTCTTCGGCCCGTACTCTGGCGCCGCTACGTAGACGTACATGGGATTAGAACGACCTCCAGAGTATCGCAAGCAATATGAAAACGAATACCACTGCACACAGCAAATCTCGCATGTTTCCCTCTTAGCTTCCTGGAAAGCCGAGCCATGCGCGATTACACGCAGTCTTCAATGCAGCGCTTGATCCGCTTGATCAGCTCGAATGCGCCAGTGTCACGCCGCTGCTCATGCATTCAAGGCAACACATGTCAGCGCTTAGAAGTGCTGATCTGATACCGCATCCAAGCCAGGGCTATAGGCAACATCATACCGCGTTGAACCCGCCGTCCTTGCGCTGCTGCATCACGTCAATGAACTCCTTGGGTGACAGGAAGCCGTCTCCTGGTGGAATGGAAAGCAAAACAAAAGGTCCAGAGGATTAACCTGTTAGCAATGCATAGTGCGTGAAGCCAGTTTGGCTTTGATACGGACCGTTGTCATCGAACAGGACGAACAGGATTTCGATCTGGAGCGGCGTGACGAGGTCGGCCTTCTTTTGGCCGTGTACAGCTGCTTTGGTCGCACGAAGGAATTGCTCTGCGTAGAAACTGATCGTCAGAGCGGTTGATTCTCCGACAGCTCATTGAGGCTGCAACCGAGAGAGACAAACAGGCTGCAGTGCCGTCATAACACTCTTTACCTTTGTTGAGGCCGCGGTCCTGCATGATCAAGTCGATTGCGACCTTCATTTCATCGAGATGCTCAAGGAAAACGTTGAAGTCCATGAACTCTTGCTCGGTAACATGACCCTGCAATAGTACAACCAACAGCACGAACCCGGTCAGTTCCCATGAGTTGTTGTGAACCCACGCCGGCTATCGCAATTTACCTTGAGGGAACGCAGTCCTTCCACACGCTTGACCCACTTGTCGATCTCCACCTACACAGTACAAGCCAGAAAAACAAGCAAAGTGAGCTCATATCATCATGCGAAGGGGGTGGAAGCAAGGACGCATTGAAATCGAGATTCACATACCTGGTTCACGTGGGAGACCAGGAACATGCCAAACTCGCGCGGCGACAGCTCCTTGTTGTGGTCGAGGTCATACTGCTCGAAGTAAACACCGAAGCAAACACGTTCGTCAAGGAAGCAACGCAGTGAACATGCGACCGGGGTAGCTCTTGGGCGTCAAGAAATCAGCAGGAAAACAAGAGCGCGGCAAAAGGATATCTGAATGCGGAGAATCTCCTGCTGCAGGTCGCGGCGAAACGTGCAGAAGTCTTCGTACGATAAGGTCTCCCTGTCGTGACAGCGGAAACAGCGTGAGATGGAACCAAATCGTAGCTCGTAGCTCCAGACCGACGTACGTAGCCAGTTCGCCAAAAAGATGCTTAAAGATCGGCGCGTCGTCTTCCTTGAGAGAACGGTCTTGACGTCCGGCAGGGGTGCGCAAACGCATGAGCTCCATGATCTGCATGAGTCAAAGCACTCGCGCAATCAATTGGTTGTCCGCTACTGTTCAAAGCAAACGTGATGTTGCACCTGCTTGAACTCCCGATGGTCCAAGCGACCGTTGCCATCCGTGTCGAACATCTTGAAAGCAAGCTCAAACTGACGCTGAGGGACTGCAAGATCAAGCGAGGTTAGATTTCGAAGCCAAGTCATCTAAGCATAAGAAGCAGTGAGCGGATATACGAACGTACTTGCGAGCAGCGTGTTGAAGAACATGTACTCGGCGTACGAGATGAGGCCGTCGCCGTCAGCATCGACCAGATCGAAGAACGTCTTGGGGCGCGGCGGGCCACCATGCAGCTGCACCAGAACAAGAAGAAGATACCGGCGTGAGTGAGAGCAGAAATGTTGGCGCTGATCAGTTAGTTACACGCTGACGCACCTCGATGAACTGGTCGTACTCGACGTTCGTGATCTGCAGCGCGCGCAGCGTCTTGACGTGAGTCTGTCGGCGTGTTGATGATATACATCGTGAGACGATAAGCCGGGTGCAAACTCCCCCGCCTAGGTAGCAAAAGTCGCCGCGCGCACCTCAAAGTCAATGTGGTTCTCGTCGTGGAACTTGAGCAGCGCGTTTACGTCGGCCGCCGTCACGCTGGACGTCTCGAGCAGCACCGTCTTGAGCAGGCGCAGGTACGCGTCGGCCACTTCCTGCAAACATCCGACCGACACCACGCGTTACAACTGTAGAACACGCCCGCAACGTACACATTTCGGAGCCCCACCTTGGTGGTCTTCTCGGTGCGCGCCTTGGCGTTGAACTTGGGGTTCTTAGACGCGAGTGGCGCCCCATGGCGGTACGTGTAGGGCGTGATGGCGCGCGCCAGGTCGTCGCGCGTCATGAAGAACTGCTTGTCGATCTCCACGGACGAAAAGTACTCGAACACGCGCTCGGGCGACGAGAACTTGCGGATGCGGTTCTCGTAGCTGCCCACCGTGCGCTCCGTGAACGACGGCGCGCTGCTGGCGTCCGCCGGGTCGTCCGCCGCGCTCTCCGATCTAGCGCCGGCACGCCCAGTCACCCACAGCCCGCCGCCCGCCACCGCCGCCATCGCCGCCATGGCGAAGGCCGAGGACGGAAGCCGCGAGTCCAAGCGCAGGAGCCGATACGCCATGCTGCACCCGCCTCTTCTTCTTCTTCTTCTTCTTCTTCTTCTTGTCGCCTTGGAGTCCGATACAAACGAATAGGCGGTGGTGCTGCCTGCCTGCAGCCTCTCTCGGGGGTTGAACTGATTGTCACTCGCGACGATCGACGATCGTCACCAAGGGAAAAAGATGCGGAGTGCGGAGAGATAAGAGAGGGGATCGGATTTGAGCAGATTAATGTACCACTTTTCAGGTGCATCCGCTCGACTGGTTCAACTAACCACATAGACTTGCACATGACAATACGAATATGTTGCTGCTCCGGGTGGAGCATGCCCTCTGCTACGGGGTTGATAGAGGTGATGCCTGTTGGGGGGGGACCTTACACCAAGGCAAAGAAGCGTCATTGTACATGTATTAGACGAGTATCGTGTGACTTGACGCGAGCGAAGCGCGGAGACCTCGTCGGGTGCCCCGCGGCACTATCAGTGCCGACGACCCGCCTAATGGTTGCTGAGTTGACCAAAGCAAGACTGGTAAAGCGCACGCTTCCGTACTCCTAGTCGATGTCCGATTGGCGCTAGTGCTTGCTCGGTTGCTGGCTGGCTGATCGCGGTTTGGCAAGCCTGTTCGTAGTACTTGCGGTGGGTGACGTTCTCGCTGCGCCCTGGTAAAATAGATAGGATCCTGAGCTTGACTGCGCACCTAGTCGATGTCCATGGGCTCGTCCTCGTCGTCGGGGATCTCCTCGAAGCGAACGAACGCCTGGTGCTCTCCGTCGTTGGACGGCGAGCGAATCTTGTTGCCTGACGCATCGTCGTCGTCATCGCTCTCGACCAGCTCTATCCGGGGCGACGCCGTTAGCGGGCGCGACAGGTACGGGTCGAACACGACCAAGGCAGTGCAGGTCTCGTCGGTGGGCGGCATCTGGTATCCCGCAGGGTACGGCCCCGCGTCGCTGAGCGACCGCCACGCACCAGCAACAGGGCGGAGCGTGATCTGGTGCTGCGTTTTCTGCTCTTGCCACCATGGGAGAGGGACGAGCGCCTTGTCCTCCGTGCCAGCGTCGGTCATCATTGTGTTGTCCTCGGACGCGTTCTCGTCCGCAGGCGGGGACGTGGGCGGCGACGAGAGCCGCATGCGCTTGAGCCGGTCCAGCACGAAGCGCTTGCTGTGCGGGTCGTACGTCATGCCTCCCGCGCGGTGGTGCTGCGCAATACTGCTCGCTTCCGGCTCCTCATCCTCTCGCTGTCGGCGCTTGAGCATCCCGGAGCCGCCGCGAGCGCGGGCGAAATGGTCCTGGCGCGCGGCGCTTTGCCGCCGATCTAAGAAATAGCCGGCCTGGCTTGGAAGGCCATAGCTGCACGTCGCGGTGCTGCTCTGCATGCGCATCTTGGTGGAGGGGACTACAGTAAGCTATCGGTGTAAAGTGTCCTGGAGTGTCCTGGAGTGTGGAGATTGTCGAATGCTCGCCCGAAGTGCTTTCAGCAATGTATGGTGTCCATGTTGATGCCGCCGCTGATGAGTGGCAACATGATGTTGGGCGTATTTTCGCGTCGCAACACTTCGATGGGAGACCGAGGGTTCGACGGTTGCCCTGGGACGGTGGAATGGAGGAGGGGCGACATCAACACTCTATCCGATCGCTCTATAATGTTAACGGTCGTATCAGAAAGGTCATCTCGGCCGTAAACGGAACAGTCTAGAACATTGTCGCAAGTACAGTGAGTGCCACTAAACCATGTCGCTTCGGCCTCGAACATGCTGGAAGCACTCAGAACAAGGACCGAAACAAAAACGGAATGTGTACTGATTTACTGTATTATACCGCTTTGCTCAAAATAGAGGGCTCTTGAAGGTTACACCGTCCACTGCTGTGATAAAGTACTGTATGGTGCTACTCTCATGTGGTACGGGCAGTACCACACCACAGAAGGACGACACCGTCCACACACAGCGTCTCACTCACATGACGACTGCAGTTGGTTGGCGGCCGCGATCGTCCATGCATACTCTGTGCCACAATGGGCAGCTCTGGCGTCCCTTGTCGCGTGTTCCACTGCACACTTCCACTGCAAGAGAAGACACTGCTCGACAGGTGCCTGCATGTACTCCTGTGCCGGTGGTCTCGCTAATCGCAAGCTGGTTGGCGTCGACTGGGGCCCTCGACCAGCGCGCTGCACTGGAGAAGCTCACACAGTCAAGCTTTTGGTTAAACAGCCGCCCGAACACCTGGAATAGAAACAATTCTGGTGAAACAAGTTTTTCCATTATACTGTTATTGTGAAAACCGCACAGTTTGTCCGAAATTGGTTCCTATTTCCTTGATTTAGCGCAATCTCGTTTATATATATCCCCTATTCACAATTTTTTACGCCTAATTAAGGGTGTGTGCACTGTCTACAG
>JAADXW010000577.1:0-18994 GCA_023337975.1 Phytopythium ostracodes
CTGGAAAAAGAATCACGCTTCAAGCGCTGCGGTTTTAGAGCTAAACTGAGCATAATACCAGCTCTGATTGGACAAATTTTCAGCGCTCAATCTTAATGACAAAATATGTGGCAAAAGTCACCTCCGTACCAAAGGATGCGAATACTTTTCGCACTAGCTGTACAGTGTCATGACTGGCCGAGGAGTCTGGTCGAGGGGTTCGAATCCGCTTCGGCAGGGGTGGCGCACGATCCGTTGACAGGCAGGTGGCCAGTTGCCTTCCGCCCGAGTCATCACCTCCTCTTTATCGCACACCATACTGTACTCACCGTGGCAGTTGACTGACCGGACCGTCCAGTCAGCATGGGAGGAAGCCTGCGGGAAAGCGAACCAAAAGACCGTGACGCTTGGCTTCGATTCCGAGACGTGGCGATGGCAGGTCGTCCGTCACCCGTGCCCATCCACGCGCACCAAGCTCTCTCCTGCCTGCCCTACCTCGCGCGCACGTGGACCGCAACGGTTGCGGTCTACGCCGTTCTTTTTTTTTTTTCCATCGAGTCGCTTGCCCCAACTTGCGGCAAGTTTCCCGCAGTCTTCGGCTCGCGTGTTTCTTTTGCGCCGGCCGAGTCGGCGGTGTGACCCGACAGTCGGTCGCTGCCGATGCCTTCGGATCACAGGATGCTGGGAGACCGCCACGTTAACCGGCAATTGACGCGGGTGCCAACAAGCACAGCACAGCATCGGACCAAGACGTGACCGAACGTGTTTTTGCATTCGCGAAAGAACATTCGGCGCTGGGCATGCAGTGCAGCAGTGGGGTTACGCGGAGGGTTACGCCAATGTAACGTTGGCGTCCGTGGAACCAAACGCTATTACTGGAGAGAAGGAGAGAGGAGCGCGGCACCCTCATCGAGTGGCTGGCCGCCGAGCTTCGACGGAAATCCAATGGAAAAACAAGCGCGGCCGAGGGCGGCGGCGGTGCCGGCGACGGGAAGAAAGGCACGCCATTTGCATCGCCACACTTGCGCCATGTGCCACGGTGAACACGATGTGACAGAGTACTGTACTGTAGCGTGCACAAAAGAAGTTTACGGCCACACACTCGCGACGTCCACGAAAGAGTAACCCTCTAAAACCCTAACCCGCTACAAATTCTATTTCCCGATGCGGTTACTCATGAGATAAGATGAATTCCAGCACACGACGCCGCCCAAAACTTCAACTTTAACTGCGACGTGTTTTCGAATATACAACTGAACAAATCGGCGAGTTGATGGGTGATTGGCGAAAAATCGCCCCCAAACACTCAAGACGCAGAAAACAGCCGCCGCGTCTATCGTTACGTACCGTACCTTGTACTACCGTAAACCAGTACCCTCTCCCCGTTTCAAGGAATCAAACCGCCCCCAAAAGGTGATGGCGCGCTTCTGTTTTGTATGGGGAAGAAAAATGGATGGGTCATGTCCCGCCGATCGCCGCCCGCCGCGCGCCTCCACGCGCGCAACACAACGACACTGTACGGTACACTGACAGCACTTCCTCCCACCGCCTCTCTCCGCCTCGTCCGATCGACGGATTGATTGATTAACCGCGCGGAAGGACGGAACATCCAACGCCATCCTCCATGGCGGCGCATCGGCGGCTGACGGCGGCGATCGCGACGCTGCTGCTGATGGCGGCGAACGCGGACGCGACGACCACGACCATCCACTTTGTGAACCAGTGCGAGGACCCGATCACGTGGTACGACGGCAGCGACAGCCGAGCGCTCGCCACGGGCGCGCACCACACGGCGCAGCTCGCGGCCGGCGACAACGCGGCCTACCGCGCCGGCGTGACCAACGACGCCACCCGTACGAGCTTGTATATATGAGGAAGAGGCCGCGCTTGGGGAGCTGACGATGCCTGCGCGCTCTTGTGTGGTGACTGACAGTGGCCGAGTTTGCGGTGGACGAGGGCAACACGTGGTTCGACATCTCCATCATCCCAGCGGGGCCGCTCGGCGGGGTACGTTGCGTTTCGTGAAGCTTTGTAGGCGGGTCGCCACCGGGGAAGCAGACTAACAAACGAGCGATGATGATGACCATGACAGCCGGGGTCGTGCAGCAGTCTGGAGGAGTGCAAGGAGGTGACGGGCGGCGAGGGCTTCAACGTGGCCATGCGCATCGTGCCGAGCCGGTCGGGCAAGTCGTCCACTTCGGTCTGCCGCACGCTCTCGTGCCTCGAGGACGGCTGCGACGACGCGTACCAGTACCCGGACCAGGACGGCAAGACGCACAACTGCGCCGCCGGCATCTCGTTCGAGGTCATCTTCTGCCCGTCAGACACGTCCGCATCCTCTTCGTCCTCCTTTACTTCGGAATCAGACAGCAGCAGCACCGACTGGGTCCCGCTGGACTCGTCGAGCGCCAGCGCAGCGTATCAAGACGCCGCCGACACGGACGCAGCCGCCTCCAGCTCGGCTTTGGTGGCGTCGGACGCCGAGTCCAAGACCAGCACGCGGTCGGGGACGACCTCATCTTCCTCCTTCTCCCCGTCAACGGGAAGCGAACAGCAGGTCGGCAACAACTCGAGCAACAGCGCGCCGGACAGCAGCTCGTCGGCGGTGATCGTGGCCGCCGTGCTGGGAGCGACGGTGGTCGTCATCGTGCTTAGCGCGGTCGTCGCGCGGCACTGGCGCGCACTCGTGCTCAAGTGGGAGGCGGCCCACTGGCACAAGCCGCGCACGAGCTCGCCGACGCTGTCGTTCGTCAAGGTCGACGACTACGCGGCGTCGCCGTAGGAGGAGCAAGCTTCAGGGATTAGCATAGCAGTTAGGACAGACAAGCGCACATAGTAGTAAGTATCATGTATAGCAGTAAGAGGAGCAAGTTCACACCCGCAACGTAGAAGGTAGAATAGCATCGAGACCAGGTAGCCGGCGCCAGGAATAGAGCAGGCAGGGCGACGCCGGGAGCTGCCAGTAACGCCCCGGGACATAATATACACCCACACCAAGCCGACGCCGCGCGTGTTGCGGGTCGAGGAAGACATGGGGCAGGCGCAGTCGCGGACCGCCGACTTCTCCAGCGTCCTCCCCTCGCGGGCGAGCAGCAAGGCGAGCAAGCCTGCGACCGCTGCGACGAACTCGATCCAGCCCCAGCAAGAGCAGCTACAAGCGCCGGCACCGCCGGATGCTGACACGTCGTTGCTGGCGGTGGGGCAGCTGGACCAGCTTCCAGCGCACTGCATCACTGGTAAAGTCAGCAATGCCAAACCAGCTTCGCCTCCTGTCCCGATTGCTAGTGCTCCACTGACACCTCGACGCGTCGTGGACGAAGACTGCGGCGCCACCTCCGCGCGGCCGCCTTGCTCGCTCTACGTCGAGCCCGAGAGCGTGCGCAAGGTTCGCGTCCTGGGCGAGCACGCCGGCGTCTGCTCCGAGATTCTCGAGGATTTTCTGTTCGTGAGCAGCTTGCGCGTTGCTCGCGACCGCGCGATGCTGGACGCGCTGGGTATCACGCACCTGGTCGACTGCTGCGCCGAGCTGAGCGGTGTTGAGACGACTGAGGACGGTGAGGACGCGTCGAAGCGCGTTCACCTCCGGCTGGCGCTGCGAGACGACACACGCGAGGACCTGGCGCCGTTCCTGCTCTTCCAGCTCGTGCCGTTTATCGCGCAGTGCCGTCAAGAACAGCAGCAGCGTCTCCACGCAGGAGGAAAAGGCCCCAAAGTGCTGATCCACTGCCACCAAGGCGTCTCCCGGAGCTGCGCGGTCGCCGTCGCGTTCGTGATGGCGGACCGCGCGATGCCGTTCCGCGAGGCCGCGGCGTTCGTCAAGCAGCGCCGAGCCATCTCGAGCCCGAACGCGGCGTTCCTGTGCCAACTCATCCAGTGGGGGCGCGACCTCGATGCGTTCCTGGCGAGCGAGAGCGATCCGCGCGTACTGAGCGGGCTGTTCCGCCTCGCGCCTCATGCGAGCCACGACCGACGCACGCTCGTGCTCAAGAAGTGTGGCGACGTCAACGATTGCTGGGCAGGTGAAAGCGACGCCACGGCCGAGCTCTGGCCTCGAGGCGTCTTCGTGTTCCAGCGACCGAGTGATGCTACGGTTGTGGTGTGGACTAGCGCCAGGTGCGGCTTTGAAGACGGAGCGCTGGTCGCGAGGCGGCTCGTGGAGAACGCGGCGCGCGCCAAGGCCTTTGCCGTCGCTCGAGCCAAGACAGCGACGGGTGCCATCCCTGCGTTGACTGTGGCGAGCGGTGGAGACGTCCACCTGCGGATTGTCGACGTCCGAGGACCAGAGCGTGGCGACGGTGACGCATGCAGCGAACGGTTCGAGTACGCGGCCGAGTTGCAGTGGTATCTGGACGACCTAACGAGCAGCAGGACGCAGAGAGAACCCGCCATCGACGCGGCCCAAGAGTCCGCGCTAGCTGAACGAGCTGAGGAGGGAGGCCAAACGAGTGGCGATGAAGCGGAGACGGTGTCGGAGGACGCAGAGATTCCGCTGCTGTTTGTGCTCGAGTCTCTGGACGACGGTGAGTGGGAACGGCTCAAGCAGTACGACGCCGAGGACCTGACTCCGCAGGACGCCTTCTTGCTCGTGTGGAGCCCGCCAGCGCCTCCAAGCGCAGCGGTACCGCCCGTTGCAGCCCTGCAGCGTCGGCTGGAGTGTTTCGTGTGGATCGGTGCGAACTGCTCGCTGGACACGCCGCGCATCTTGACAGCGTCACGACACCGCATCGCGACGATCTTCCCGTCAACAGCTCAAGGCTTTGGTGAAGCAAACGACGCCGTGGACATCGCCGTCGAGCGGCAGAACAGCGAGAGCGACTGCTTCTGGCACGCGTTTGAGCTCGGATACTAGAGGATGCTAAGAAGACGCGAATGCAGCACAGGATTTGATATGACAAGCGCCTCGTTTCGCTCTTGACACGCTACGACTGCGCCGTGCTGCACTCCTTTTCGTGCGTTTACTTGCTCCGCTTGCTGCCGCCGCGGATGGCGGGCAGCAGCGCCGCGACCGCGTCCGAGAAGGTCACCACGTCGTGGTGGCACGGGTCCAGCGTCTCCACAAGCTGCCGCACGTCCTCATCCGTCTGTCAGCATGTAGACACACTACGACGTCAGCTAGTTGGTCGTGACCAGAGCTCATGTTATGAGCTGCATGCGTACCTTGGACGGCGCCACGCGACCGACAAGCGCCGCAAACGCGTCCTGCAATACGCAAAACAGTCACAAATGGCAACGTGAGCTACCACCGAGTTGCCACACTGTCAAGGAGCAAACCAGTGCACACACCCTCGACAGGACGCCCACGTGGTCCGCGTCAAGCTTGTCGAACTCGGCGCGGAAGGGCTCGAGCAGTTTCAGCCGGCCCTGGAGCTGGTACATGAGCAGCACGTGCTCGAACAGCGCGTACGGGATGGCTGCCGGGGCCTTGCGCCGACTCGCTGCCGCCTTGTGCCGCTGCCGTGGCTGCTGCTGGTGGCCCGCGCCGTTCTGGAAGGCCTCGCTGCGCTTCTTGACCAGCCGGAGCAGCGCCGCGCTCTGTTTGTCGAGACGTTCAAGGCAACAACAAGCGTCGGGAGTCAGCAAAGCACCACCAACAGCGTACAAAGCAAGTGGCCACGCACATCTTGCGGCTCGTAGAGGTAGGTGAGCAGCTCGGTCCACTCGTCCTCGAAGATGACGCCCGCTAGCCGGGCCTTGACGAGCGACGCGACCACCGACTCGGGCTTGAGCGGGTACCGCGACTGCAGGTACGCGCGCAATAGGTCCGTGAGCGCGCGCTGCAGCTTGCGCTTGATGGCCAGGAAGCCCTCGTCCAGGTGGTTGCGCAGCAGCGCCAGGAAGACGGCGACCTCGTTGTCTCGCGCCGCCAACTGCTCGCTGGCCTTCCAGACCGCGCTCGCGTAGTCCACGATGAGCTTCGGGAGCCCGAAGCGCGTGTTGAGGTACGCGTACATGTGCTGCTCGAGCGTCTCGCGAGGCGCGCCTCCGCTCGCGGGGCCGTGCGCGTCGCTCCTGCTCTTGGACTGCAGGATGCTGCGGATCAGGTCTAGGAGCTGCTTGAGCGTCAGACTGCGCACTCCCAACGTGGTCTGGGCGGTGGACGACGCTGAAGTTGACGCTTGTGACGCCGAGGCCGCTGGCTTGGACACGTCAATGCCATCCTCGTTGGTGGGTTGCTGGTTGCGTTCTGTGCTTGTGGGCTCCACGGCGCGAACCTGCTCGCTCGCGTCGTCTTTGAGCGACTTGCGCTGCCTCAGTCGTGTCGGAGGCACCTTAACGGCTTTATCAACGCGCTGACAGCCCGGAGACTTGCTGGATGTGGCTGCGTTGCCTCCGATAGAGCTGGTAGTCCCATGGGAACCTCCACTGGCGCCGGCAGCCGTTGATGTCGATTGGAGCTGGCGCTTCAGCGCCGTGTTCTCCTGTTCGAGAAGTTCGCGCCGCGCCTTCTCCTGTTGGAACTGCAGCTGCAGTCCTTCCAGGTCGCTCTCAAGGCTCTCGGCGACGTCAAGAAGCACCTTGAGCTGTTGCTGCGTCGCCTCCGATGACTGTTTTGAGTCGTTGATGGCCGCTGGAGCCGTCACCACCGCCTCATTGCCACCTTGCGACCGCGAAGAGGACGATTTGGATTCTACAGTGTGTTTTCTGACATCCTGGAGCGCCGTGAGCACCTCCTTCTGCAGTCGCAGCAGCCGCGAGAGCGCGCTGCCGAGGTTCCCGTCAACTTGGTTGGCTTTCTCGGCGCCGAACGCGCCGCACAGCTCGAGCAGACTCCACCGAGTTCGCAGCACCGACGCGCGCGGGTCTTGCTGGCTCGGATCCTCGGACGCCCGAGCGAGGACGTCCCGCTCCTGGGCGCCGAGCTGCTGGGCGAGTCGCTCGACGTGCTTGTCGAGCTGCTCAAACATGGCGAGCGTCTCCTGTGCCCTGCGGCCGTCGCGCTTACCCGCTTCGCACGCGTGGAAAGCGCGGACGACGCCCTTGAGCTCTTCCAGGAACGCCTCCGTCGACAGGAGATGCTGCTCCGCACGCTGTCGCCGGGATTGCGGCTTTGACTGGGCCGATACGTGTGAAGGTGGTGGACACGGCATCGGAGGCTCCTCTTGGCTGGCTGCCTCGATCAGGGAGGACCCGCTGCGTCTCGAACTCGAGGCCGTGCCCGTGCCCAACGTCTTGCCCTTGAGCAGCTTACGCCAGTCCGTGCGGTCGTCCGAGATGGTCGCGGGAAGCTCGCGGGGGCGCACGCTGTCGCTGTTGCCGCTGGCTGTCGCCACTACACGGTGCTGCCTCACAGCGGTGCTTGTGCTGTTACTACTGTTAGGTGAGGCCTCTTGCGTGAGCGAGCGCTCGTGTTTGATCGCCTGGAAGCGCAGCCGCAGGTCGCGCTTGGTCTGTGGCGAGCTCGGAGGCGAGTGGCGAGCGGTCCTGCTGCTCGCTTCGGCGTCCAAAGCCCCGGATTGACACAGAGGCACGCCGTTGAGGATCCGCAGGCCCGGAAGCAGCTCGAGCAGTCGCTGCTCGTCCTCGACGCCGTCCGCGAGCGGGACGCTGAGGCTCTTGAGGCGTGAGCACCCGCCTAACGCGCGGGCGAGGGCCTCGGGGCTCGAGAAAGCGACCGCGTTCTTGGACAGGTCGAGCGCGACGAGCCTCGGCAGCTTGCGCCCGACGTCCGAGGGCAACGAGGCCAGCGCATTTTCGCTCAGGTCCAAGTGCCGCAGCTGCGGGAAGTGAGCGCTCAGGAACTCCAGCTCGGCGGAGACGTCGGCCAGCTGCTTGCCGCGGAGAGTGACGCGCTCAGCGCCTGGGTTCAGCTCCAGCAGCACGCGCAGGTCTTCCAGCGCGCCCATGTCGATCGGCTCGCGCGGTGGTGATGACTCCGGCGTGAAGGACTCCGAAGAAGCCCCGGCGTCGTCGCTAGCGGTCGTGATATTACGGCGGGTAATAGCGTCGCTGTCGGGTCCATCGGAGCTGGCCATGCCGAGAGTGGAGGGAGGAGGCTGGCAATTGAGACGATGAGCGGCTCGGTCGGCTATGGACGCGCTTTCACTCTCACTCTGTCAGTTTTGGGGCGCTCGTGTCGATGGTTGCGGTGCAAAAATAGCGGCGGCATCAGGTCAAGTGGACTGGCCAGGCTCGTTCCGTGAAGCGCGTTGATCCTCGCCGGTCGGAGAAAGGAGAGAAACGAAGGCTTTGATCGGAAGTAGCAGCAGTGTAAGAAAGTAGGTTGCTTGGTCTTTGCTTTCCAAAACGATCCTGCTCATCAGATCGTGTGCTGCGCGCGCGGTCGGCCGGCCGCCTTCACGGCCGCTGGACCCCGCCATCTACCGCCTCCAAAATCTATCCGTCATATCAGCACACTCTTGCACATCCAACAAGCCGCCAGGTGCGCCCGCCTCGGCGCGCTTTACACAATACTCCAGCCACCCGCTCCTGCTCTTCCACGGCGAACTCACTAGCGACCGAAGCTTACAGCACGGTGATGCTGTCGACCGGGGTCACGAGGCCGTCGCCCGTGGCGTAGATGGACATCTTTGGCTCGCTCGCATCCAGCTCCTGCTTCTTCTTGCGCACGACGACGACGGCCGCCACGGCCGCCACGACCGCGGCCGCGCCCATGGCCGCCACGACGTAGGCCGTGGCCCCCGTGCCCGCCTCGGCGGTCTTGGTCGTCGCCTTCTCGGCGCTGCCGTTGTTGCCGTCGTCGTTCGCAACATTGTTGGTGCTCATGGCGCTCTCGGACGAGACCGCAGCCGCCGGCGTGGACGTGGAGGCCGACACGGGCTCGACGATGGTGCCCTCCTCATCGTCAGCTTCTCCGGCCACCTCGTCATCATCGCCGTAGCTGGCCGACGACTCGAGCGACGCCGACGAGGACGAGTTGGTGCTCACCACGTCGTACAGGTCCGAGTCGGCGCTCGTGGACGACGACGACGCCAGCGACTCGGTCGTGGGCTCGAGCGTCGGTTCTTCGGTCGTGGGCTCCGGCGTCGGCTCCGGCGTCGGCACCTCCGTCGTCGGCTCAGGCGTCGGCTCCGGCGTCGGCTCCGGCGTCGGCTCCGGCGTCGGCTCCGGCGTCGGCTCCGGCGTCGGCGCCTCCGTCGTGGGCTCAGGCGTCGGCGACGGGGTAGGAGCCGGCGTGGGGGCCGGCGTGGGCGACGGTGTGGGGGCCGGGGTAGGAGAGGGCGTGGGGGCCGGCGTGGGCGCGCTGGTCGTGGGCGACGGCGCGGGCGTGGAGCCACCGCTGCCACCGGGGCAGAAGGTGAGCGTGATGGTGGCCGAGTCGGAGCACGCGTGGGTCTTGCCGTCGTCCTTAGGGAACTGGTACGCATCCGCGCATCCGTCCTGCATGCACGTGACGGTCGCGCAGCCCGAGGGCGCGATCTGCATGGGCGTGTTGTAGCCCACGCCGCCCGTCAGCGCCTTGCACGAGTCCAGGTCGGGGCAGTACTTAGGCTGTTCGCGTTGACAAGAATAAGGTTGAGTGCGTTAGCGACGTGTTTGATCGGCCGGGATCCCTAGAAGCAAACGGTGAAACAAGACACTTACGCCGCTGAGGGGGCCGGTGGGGATGATGCTGATGTCGTACCAGGCAGAGCCGCCCGTGATGGAGAACTCGGCGACTGCACCAGCACGTCAAGCGTTAGCAATACCAAAAGCGAGCAAGAGAAGCCGACAATCGCACACGTACGGGTGGCCTGGGGGCTAACGCCGTCGCGGAACATGCCGAGGAAGCCCTGGGGGAGCGTGCGCGAGGTGGTGGCACCGGGCGCGAGCGGCTCGACGGCCGAGTTGTCGTACAGCTGCACGGTCTTGTCGCACTTGTTGACGACGTTGAGCTGCGTGGCGGACGCCGCCGAGAGCGCCGCGAGCGCCAGGAGCGCGGTCTGCGGGCGGAATACTTGCATGGCGGCCGAACTACGGAAGTCTAGCGATCGCACGGCAAGTTGGGGAATGCGGCGGCCCGGGGGAGGGACCACGAGCCGACGAACGAAGAAAACGCAGAGGACCAAAGACGGACGGACGGCGAAGCGCGCAAGACGAGCGAGCGAGCGATGGATCGGGTCTGAAGGGCGCGCGCAATGCTGGATGCGCGCGAAAGGGGGGATGGGCCCGCCGGCTCTCGCACAGCAAATCGAGAGCAGCTACGACCTTCGACAATTGATAGAAATCAATGAATCATATTTACCGTTTGATATATGTATTAAATTGGCCTGTATAAAGTGGTATGACTAATCACTTTGATGGACTCTGACGCTGCCGTATTTGGTCGCTGCACGCGCGACCGACGACTGCCGGCCCGCGGTTTCAAGCGCCAACAAACAATCGCAGAGTCGCAACAAGGGAAAAATCCGACGGGTTGCGGTCTCACTTTATAAGCGTTCTTTCAACAGCGAGTGCGTATTAGTGCGTACATGTGATTTGCGCATCGATGCGACAAGAGGATCGCGCCCTTTTGGTCTGTTCCTTCCACCAGGGGTGGCTGGACGGATCTGGCATTGCGCAGCATGGAGTACAGTACTTATGTAGCAATAGATTTGGAGATTGTATAGGCGGCGAGGTTCGAGCTGGTGAACTGGCTCAAGCGCACGAAGGTGGGGAAAACTGAAGGGCGGGTCTCTCGCCCGCTGCACTTCACAAACAGTGGCGCTGATTCGTGACGTCAGGGCTCTGTGTTAAATAACACAGTGAACTGTTCATATGCCTTACTTTCGATATGTCAACTTCCTTTTCAATTGATCGCGCATATAACGTTAATGCTGAGGAAATTGTAACGGCGATTCTATTAGCTCAAGGTTCGAATCGGTCCAGGAACACGTCCCGGCTTTGAAACGCCACGTGCTGACCAATCAAAAGCTTCAGAATATTCCGGATACCCCTATCCTCTCTTACCCAATTCCCCTAACCATGACGTTCAAGGAGCGTGACCAGTGTACTGACTTTAGATATATCGAACAGCTAAAAAAAGACGTGCTTCAAGACCTCGCTAAACATTATGATACAATTTCCATTTTCCTCGAAATCTAACATCGAATATCCCCTTCAACCAGCACTGGTAGGCGATCGATCACCAATACGTATCACCGTCCTTCTTTCTCCTCCCCAACCTAAACGATTGACTCTCCATCGTCGCCATCGCCACCACCAATGGCGATCTCACCCTCCATCTCGTCCTCGTCCTCGGCGTCATCACCTCGGCCAGCGTCGAGCCCAACAGCTTCCACCTGGTCCTCATCGTCTTCGGCCAGCTCCTCGGGCAGCTCCTCCGGCGGCGGCCCATCGACCAAGAGCTGCGCGACGCGCGCCTGAAAGCGCCGGCAGTACCAGCGCGGGGCCACGGCCGAGATGCCGCGCGCCGACTTACCGATCAGCACCTTGCCGGCGCGCTCGAGCTTCTTCTCCCAGTCCCACTCCTGCAAAATGTCAATGATGCCCACGAAATACACCTCCGTGGCTTCTCCTGGAGTCGCCGCCGCCTCGCCCACGAGCGGCGCCAAGTGCCAGCCAGCCTCCGAGCCATCAACGACACCTACTTCTCGACTGTCCGGGCCAGCCGAGTCGTTGCCGAATCGGCACGAGTGCACGCCCACGAGCAGCGAGTAGTCCATGATGCCCATCGACTTGAGAAACGCGCTGTCCGCCGCCAACTGCGCCATCAGCTCCTGCCGCGCGCGCTCCGAGAGCCACAGCTTCCGCGCAAAGTCGAGGTCCTTGAGCACCGTGTCCGCCACGTGAACATGCCGCTGGCGCTGACTGCCGGTCAACCCACGCGCGCCAATGTCTCCGACTGTGAACTGCGCGTGGCAATCGGCGCATTCGGCGCGCTCGCCCTTCTGCGGCCGGCGAGCCTGGCGGTCGACCCACGACCCCTTCACGTCGTACTTCTCGCTGACCGTCGGGCAGTGGTGCGCGCTGTGGAGCACGTTGGCCATCACGACAAAGTAAAAGCTGCGTCCGTACAGGCGCAAGCGATGGCAGCCGAACACGCGGATGAGTCGCGACGCCGGGTGCGCCGTGATGTACGCGGCGTACGCCGGCGCCATGCGCACGAGCGCGCGGCACTCCTTGGCGCGCATGCTCTTGACGATGAGCGAGTTGTCGCCCGTGAAGAACATGAAGGCGCCGCTCGAGCCGGCGCTCACACGCTCCTTGGCTGTCGAGCGGAAGCTCGCGAGGTACATCGCCTCCGACAGGCCAAAGGCCTCCCGCACCTTGCGGAACGCGCGCGGTGCAAAGTCCATAAACAGCTTGGGCTTGGGCTCCGTGTCCAGCAGCGACATAGAAAGCGACGCGCCCCTCACCTCGCGGTTCGTCAGCGAGAGCCGACGAGTCGCAAACAGCGCCGAGCGCCGCCGACTCGAGAGCGCTAGGGGGTCCGAATTCGGAGGTTCCGCCGTTGACGGCGTCGATGGCGCTGGCTGCTCCACTCCGGCTGGCTCCGCATTCTCAAGAGCGGCCGCGCCATAGCTTTGAAGCTCAATCTCCGACTCAAACAGCTCAAACGGCACGTGCGACACCGGATACATGGAGAAGCGCCGCTGCAGCCGGTCGGACCCGTCGTCACCCTCTCCACCGCTCGACTGATGGCCCTGGTCGCTAGTGCAGCGAGTCCGCGACGAAGTGAGCTCGTTGCTGCGCACACAAAATGCACGGGGCGATTGTTCAATACGCAGTGCTTGCACATATTCGAGCGTCGGGTTGTTGAAGAAAGCCGAGTCGCGGCCGGCGCCGACAAGCAGCTGCTGCACCGAGGACGACGCCTCGGCCTCGCGAACACGCTGCGCCGCGTGCAGGATCGACTTGGTGATGCCGCAGACCGTGTAGTAAATGATCTCGCGCTGGAGCGTCTCGTTGTTCTGCGACGCCCACGACGCTGTCGGTGATCGCACAGGAGACGAACTAGACGAGGAAGAGGAGGAGGAAGAAGACGCCATCTCGACACGAACAGCTCGAGTCGACGCAGCGATGGGTGGGCTTGCAGACTCGAAAGTAGTCAGCGACGCACGAGCGCTGTCGGCAACAACCCCAGAGCAAACGGTGGTGACGCGGCTGTCAATATCTGGGTCCAATCCCTGGACGGAGCCGACTTCGTCGCATTCCAACGACCGATCACGACGGTAGCAGCACGGCAAGCAACGCGCGACCAGTTGGGTTGCACTCTGGCACGCGCGCAGCAAGCACGCGGCGCTGTTTCGCTCCCGTTTGTTGACGGCGACCCATACGACGCACGTGAAGAACCCCTTCGCTGCGAGCGAGTAGTAGAACGCAGCGCCCACCGCGTCAATGCCTTGGTACGTGACTGTCTCGTCCTCGTCGATCGCTGGGACGTGGGCGATCGCGTGCGCATTCGAGCGGAAGGCAAAGAACGCGATCAGCAGCGCAAGCCACGTCGCATTGAGCGTGTGCACGTACACCGTCATGCGCTTCATCATGCGGCGCCGCGCCTTTAGGGCAATGACCGTGCCGCTGTTCGAGCGCCACCAGCCGACCACCAGGATCGCTTGGGCCGTCACCACGAGTAGCACGACCACAAGGAACAGCGCGCCCCAGTACGCCATGTTGAGCCGCTGCCAGTCATCGACAACCCGATCGCGCGTCGAGTCGAACGCCACGTGAGGCAGCATTGGTAGTGAGAGGGCGACCGCGCGGCACAGTTCTGGCTTCGTCATGTCGTAGGCGCTTTGCGAGCGCTCAGAGTACAGCACGACGGGCACGAGCACGGCCAGCAGCGCCGAGCAGCTCCACACCGCCGCGTGGTACACGCGCAGCTGGACGCGGTAGTTGGCGAACGGGTTCGACACCGACACGAACAGGTGCACGATGGCGGCGCCGAACCAGCCGACGCTTGCGAGCAGAAGGAACATCTCGAGCGCGACCGACACGCTGCACGAGCGGAAGCTCATCGGCTGGCACTTGACGGACGACCCGTCGACGTCGCAGTAGCGGAACACATGGACGAGCGCAACGAGGCCCAGCCCCAGCTCGCACACGGCCACATGCACGAGAAGCTGGTTCGGGTACCGGCAGTCGGACACGTCCACCGACCGGTGAAAGGCTGGACTGGGCGTTAACACAGTTGACAGCCGAGCTGTCCTCGTTGCACGACCGTAAACGTGCAAGAGACACACGAAGAGCGCGGCAAGCACGCTCAGCATCGACCCTACGACAACCGGAGCGAGCGGCTGCAGTTGCCTCGGCAGCACGAACGCGAGCCCGAACAGCGCCAGGTACAGCGCGAGCGCCGCGCCCCACCACGCGACTTTGCGCGCCACCCGCCTGCTGCGCCGACCGGATAAAAGGCACCAGCGGCCGAGCGCTTCGTCGTTCTCCTTGTCCTTGTCTCCGTCGCCAGACGTCGTGAGCTGGACGACCAGGCTGCCCGACGTGCGGCGCCACTGGTTGAGCGACGCCGTCGTGGTCGCCGGGGACATGGATGCCACGGACGCGGACGGCCGCGCCGCGCCGAGCAGCGACATGGCGTTCGGGTGGCCGCTCGCGCCGCCCAAGATGGCCGACAGCGCGTGCGAGTGGCTTCGCGAGTGGTACACGTCGCTGGCCGTCGACGACGCTGGTGAGGGCAGCGACAAGTGCGAGCTCAGCGACGAGGAAGAGGACGCGCGACGGCGCTCGCTCGTCGCGGTTAGCGGCGTCGCGACCGCGCGGTAGTCGCCGTCGGTCGTGCAGCTCCATCGCGCGCCCTGGATGTCCACCGAGCCGCCGTCCCGGTCCATGCGGCCACTTGTAGCAGCGCCTCTTGTGCTAGTGCTCGTCGAGAGTCCGTCGTGACCGAGCGGCCGCCACCGCCACCTGCCCTGTCGGTGCTGGGTGCTGCCTGTGGACGGGCCGGACGCGTCCCGGAGCGCGTGATACGGTTGTGAGCGCATGCGTTTGTGTGAAACGAGAGGGCCCTAAAACCTATATCGGACTCTTCTTCTTCTTGTTCTTGTTCTTGTTCTTGTTCTTCTTCTTCTTCTGTGGGTGCCGCCGTATGCGAAGAGGGGCTGAGAACGCGGCCGGAACCGCGCGCGTTCTTGGTCGGCGGGGATCAATCGCGGAGAAACGCTCGCCAGTCGCGGGCGTCCGGCAGGCAGACAGCGCGGATAAATATAATAAACGGCCGAGAGAAGACGAGCGACGTCAACTTTACGAGCGCGCTTCAGAGGATGACGGCCCGTAGGATAGGATTCATAGAGGCGGGCCGCCATCCCCTGGGTGATCGCTCCATGATCACTTTTCTCCTCCACCGCATGGGTAAAGCTGATTTCTTCCACGGAAGGATGACAAGATGGAGGACACGACCGACATTTACATAGTGAGTGAGTGAGTCTTTTATCGGTACAGAAGCGAGTTGCACGCCTGCAGTTGGACACGCTGGACGCCCGCGTTCCGTCCCAATCTCACGCCCGGCCACGGAACGCGTGCGTCGACGCTGGCGAAACGCATATGAAGCGAGGCTCAGCGCCACGCCAGAAGCTGAAGCAGTCGTCCTAGTACTGTGCCGACCTCGCTGCCCGTCCGCTCGTAACGCTCCGCCCGTCCGCTCTCGCTAGGGTGACGACGTCGAGCGGATGGACGGCCAAACGGTGGCGAACAGTCCGATTGGGTGCCAGTGGCCGCCGTGTCGAGCGGTCCAGCAGCACCGTGCAGCCGCTTGCTCGAGCCCATGTGCGTTGGATACTCCTCCGCATTACCACGCGTCGCTATGGCGCTGGATGAGTCACGCATGGGCAGTAACAGCGAGCCCAGCGCAGCAGCCCAAGCGGCGCCGACGAACCCAGTGCTGACCACCATCAGCGTCGACGCGTCGCGTTAAAGTTACCGGCCTGCGCCATTGCTATCCTCTTCAATGTCCTTTGGCGCCAGTCGAGCGGCGTTAGCAACGCCACGGCGCCTCATATCGTAGCGCACGACACAACGGACGGTCGCTCGGCTTAGAGTCTCATTAGGTGCTGACGTTCTCTCTCTCTAGACTTCGTGGCCTCACGATCAAACCACGCTCACTGCTCACTCGCCTGGAGGAGCTGCTGCAGCTGCTCGTCGTCCTCGAACTCGAGCGGCGGCCTGCCATTTCAACCGAAAGCCAGCTCCGACATGAGTCTCGGCAATCTCATAGGGCCAATACGCCAGCTATTTAATAGCGCTCTGCACGTACAGATAGTCGACGAACTCGACAGAGGGGAAGTGCTTGGCGGCCACGGCGCGCCGCGAGTCGTGCTCCTGGCCGTGCATGGCACGCGCCTTGACCTTCTCGCGCGCAGTGGCGAGCTCGCCGTCGAGTAGACGCAGCTGCCGCAGCCGAACCAGCACGCGAGCGCGGTAGAATCCGCCCTGTGAGGCCGTGAGCGGGCTTCCGCTCAGCGAGAGCTCGCCCAGGAGCGGCAGCGAGGCGAGCGTGTTCAGCTCGTTCACGTCGGCGACGGCGCTGTCTCGCAGCTCCAGTCGTTGCAGCGCTCGACAGCCCTGTCCATTGAGCGACACGTCGGTGGGTGGGCGAGACTGGGAGATGTCGAAGCGGGGAGACGCACCTTGAGCTCGTCGAGTCTAGCGAGCGGGTTGCTGGACACGTCGAGGTGCTGCACCCGCGGGAGTGAAGCGACGCCCTGGACGTTCGTGATGGCGTTGTGAGCGAGCAGCAGCGTCTCCAGTGCCGGCAGCGCCTGAGTTAGAGCACCGTCATTCTCGCCATCCTCCTCGCCACTGCCGGCCGCGCCGTCCAAGGCGATGAGCCCGCGGGTGGACGTGAGGCGATTGTGCGACAGGTCGAGCACACGCAAGAAGCGCAGACGCGCGAGGCCCGCGATGTCGGCGATCTCGTTGCGCGCCAGCCGCAGCTCCAGTAGGAACGGGTGCGAGCGGGCGACGCATTGCGGCAGCTGGGCGATGCAGTTGTCCGACAAGTCGGCGCGGCGCAACAGCGACCCGATCCAGTGCGCGCCGCCCTCCCACGCATGCGACCGCGAGCACTTGGGCACCGCGTAGTCTGCCGCGTCAATCAGACGGAGAGAGCGCGGCGTCAGTGCTTTTCAATGGCAAGGAGCTGGCACCACAGCGACGATGATACCGAGGACGCGGGTGAGCTGGTTGTCGGCGGCGTCGAGCGAGAGCAGCACGGGCAGGTGCCGGAGCGGCGCAAGCGACTGGAGCCGGTTGCGGCGGCACACCAAGTGCTGCCGTACACGTGTGGAGGTTGGAAAAGGACGCCTAAAGGATCAGAGGAACAACAGCAGGCAGCATCTCACCTGGATGTGCGGGAACTCGCGCAGGGCGTCGACGTCCGACAGAGACAGCTCCGCCAGGTTGGCGGTCGTGAACACATGCGCCTGCGAGAATGGGTCGCGTCCGAGCACGCCGAGGTGCGCGCTGACCAGCTCGCGCGTCAGCGTCACCGCCTTCTGTTGATCGCCGGTCTCCCTCGCCATGTTCCTCCGTTCGTTTGCTGCAATGGGCCAGGGCAGGACCAGAAATACCAGAGCAGCGACGGGTTGAGGCGTCGCACTCGCCCGCGTCTTCTCGCCGTCTTATGCGAGGCGAACGAAGCTGCGAGCCAAGAGACGGGAGATAAGCAAGCCAAGCGACGCGGCACTGACAAGAAGAGGCCTCGTGCTAATGATACAACGGGGAAGAAGGGAGCGCCAACGGGGATTGAAGAGAACAACGGGCACAGACGCACTACCGTGACACGCACGCCTTGTGCTCACGCCCACGACGCGCATGAGGGTCAGTGCGAGCAAAGGAACCAACAAAACTGGGGAAAGCAGCGCTTCTACTACTCTGACGAGGTCTTGGGGAAGGAACGTCGCTCCTCGTCGGTCCTGGGCGACCGAAAGCACAAGGCTGCGCTTACAAGATGACGCCGGGCGTGGCCATGAGGACCGACACCTCGCGCGACGTGTGCTGCGGGCCGGGGCTCTTGGCTTCCTCATCCAGCCTTTTCTTCTTCTGGCGCACGACGTAGATGAACCCGCCGGCGGCGATGCCGACCACGGCAATGCCCGACGCGAAGATGAGGCCGAAGCTCGAGCTGCCGCTGTCCGACGACTGCACGCTGATCTCCATGGTGCCACTGCCCGAGCCGTCGGTCGTATCGTCCGTCGTGGTGGCCGTCGTGGCGGCCGTCGTGGCGGCCTCGTCGGCCGTCGTCGAGTCCGTGTTGGCGGCCGTGGCGACGCCGGCATCGCCCTCGTCGACGTCGTTGCTAGCACTCGCGTCGGTCTCGTTGTCCGAGCTGGCGCTCGCGGTCGTGTTGCTGAAGGAGAAGCTGCCTTCGTACGCCTCGGCCTCAACCTCCTGGCTCGATCCCGTCTCGCTATCGTCCGAGGCGCTGGCGCTGGCCGCCGAGGGCGTCGGGGTGGGCGTCTCCGTCGGCGCCTCCGTCGTGGGCGTCGGCGTAGGAGTGGGCGTCGGCGAGGGGGTGGGGGTGGGAGTAGACGTGGGCGTGAGGGTGGGCGTCGACGTGGTCGAGGTGCTGCTCGTCGTGCTGCCGCCGCTCCCACCCGGGCAGAACGTCACCAGGAAGCTCGTGCCGACCGGACACGTGTGCGTATTGTCGTCGTCCGACGGGTACTGGTACGCCTCGTCGCAGCCGTCCTCAAGGCAAGTGACGGTATCACAGTTGGTCGAGTCCGTGTTGCTCTGCGGCGCGATCTGGATGGCCGTGTTGAAGCCCGTCTTGCCCGTCTCGGACTGGCATGCAGACAGCGACGTGCAGGACCCCGACCCGGGCGGGATGATGCTCAGGTCGTACCAGGGCGTGCCGTCCGAGTCTACCGAGAACTCGGCCACTGCTCATTGAGTCATTCAACCAGCATGAGTCAGTCAATATAGGTGGCGACACAACACGGAGACGAGCAGTACAAACCCACGTACGGGTGGCCTCGGAGCTGGCGCCGTTGCGGAACATGCCGACATAGCCGTTGGCTAGCGTATGCGTGGTGGTAGCGCCCGCGGCCATGGTGGTCGTGGCGCTGTTGTCGTACAGCGCGATGGACTCGGAGCAACTGTTCTGGATCGTGACCGACAC
>JAADXW010000578.1:0-18992 GCA_023337975.1 Phytopythium ostracodes
CACGCCTGGGTGAACGAGCGTAACACGGGTGGAGGGCAGGCATTCATCGTGCAGGAGGCATGGGAAGACGCGAGCATGGATGGCATCGATCCATATCCACAGCGCTGGATACTGTGGTAGTTTTCAGTACAGTACGTTGTACCCCTTCGTATAGTACAGCTTTAGTGCGTGTACAGTACTGGACGAGTGGCTGGAGCCGTCGCAGAATATCAGATGCGCATGCAAATAAGATGCGCGAGTTGATGTGCTCCAGACGTTTTTTGGGTGACGCACGTCGTGTCGACAGGTGTACTGTATGTTTAACAATAAGAGACAGGCGGATGGTTTCACCTTCCATGTTGAAGCTCTTCTCCATTCGATCTAATCACAAAATCCCTCTACACGCTTGCCTCCTCTAGCGCTGCGTTTGCTTACTCTTCCTATACATATATACTCTGTGTGTTTTCTCAAGTACCCTACATGCAAATTCGAAACAAACCCTAAAAGAAAGGAGAAAGCCCACCCAATGCGCATCATCCGCGTGATCCGGACCAGGTCAAACGACTTGCATCGGAGGCGCGATCCGCGACCAGAACGCCTCGGCTGTCGCTCAGCGCCCATTGACGCGCGTCTTTCCTCGCTGTTCCCGCCTCTCGCCAGTATAGAGCGAGTTACCCGTACAGAAACTGCGTCTCGCCCTTGAGGAAGGGGCTGCTGGCTCGCTTTCGCCGCGCGTTTCGCCCGCTTCGCCCGCTTTTGCCGTGGCGGGGAATGCTTGCTGACGTGGTCGACTCGCTTGCGTTTCCTTCGTCCGCACCGCCTTTCAATGGGGCCGTTGCGTCGGTAGAAAACACCGGCACGTCGACGCTCGGATGGTTGGTCTGCAGTAGCAGGTCTGACAGGATCTGCAGGCTGTCGCGCCGGTAAATGGTCACCGATACGCCGTGCCGTTCACGCAGAATGGGTACGAGCAGCTGCGCAAAGCCGGCGGTCACCTCGCTCGTTAGGTTCGGCAAGTGCAGCGCCGTCGGCTTCCCCGTGCCGCGGATCGCGTGGTGAAGCCAGTCGGTCAACATCATGACCTGCGACTTGTCTGTCGTCCAGTGGTCCAGCAGGCACTTGATAAGCGGCGAGTTCAAGTCACCAGGGGGTGCCGGGTACGGCGCCGTCTCCTCGACCCACTTCTCCTCGAATTCGCCGCTGTTGTTGCCGTCTCCGCGATTCTTCAGCAACTCTTCCTTTTGTGCCTCTGGATCAAGTGCTTGAGACGTGGCCAGCGACACGTAGTAGTCAAGCTGCTGCGTCAGACGGGCAAGCTCGTCCTGTGCATCGCGATTGCACTCCTCCAGCGCCTTCTGCGATGCTACCGCTGCGCTCCAGTGCAGCTTCGCGTGCTTAATGACGTCCTTGGCCACCTTGAGCTTCTCCTCGAGTTCCTGCACCCTACGCACGAGCCGTTCCTCCTGCGTCGAGTCGGCGTCACCGCTGTTGTTGTCATCCGTGCCATTAGTCGACGACTTCGTGATGGATGAGTCACTGCCCGATCGCTTGAGTCCCAGATCCACGTCGTCACTGCCGTGGCTGCTGTTGTTGTCTCCGTCGTCGCCGTCGTTATTGTTCGGGTGGTCGCGGTTCAGCGCCATCTTGAGCTCGCGGATCTCCGTCTCGAGCTTCAGGTTGGTCTCAAGAAGCACGTCTTGGAGCGTCACCGAGCCTGGAGCAGTTACCGGCATTGATGACTGGGAAGATGCGGGGTTGGGCGCGTTGGTGGCGTCGTCATCAAACGCAAACGGACGCGAGTCCGCCAGCTTCTTGTACATGAGGTTCATGGTGCGCAGGCTCTCAAGCACGGCGCGCTCCTCCTCGAGCTCCTCGTGGAGAGTGTCGTTGGCGGACTGCAGCTTGACGTTCTTCTTCTCCAGGCGCTCCAGCTGTGCCACGCAGTCTGCGAGCTTGGCAGCCTTCCGCTTCAACGCATCACCTTCCTTGCGCGAGCTCTTGAGCTCCAGCTGCAAGCTCTCATTCTCCGCCACCGCCTCGTTCCACTTGGTCAGCATGTCCTCGTACTCAGCCGCCTGGTTGCTGTCCTCCGCGTTGGCTTCGCTCTGGTTGCTGGCGGCGGAGGCGTCTTCCGCGGCCGAGAACGTCGCAACACGCTGCTGCAGCTCGTCGACCGCCCGCTGGAGCGTCTCGAGCTGCGACTCGGCGTCCTGCTGGGCTACCTCGGCCTCCTCGGCGGCGCTCTTTAGTCGGCGCTCGCGCTCCAGCAACTCCGTCACCAGCCCGCTCTGCGCCTTGATCTCGTTGCGCAGAGAGTTGACCTCGAGAAGCGAGCGCTTCCGCTCCTCCCGCAGGCTGGCGAGCTCCTCGTCGCGCGCCGCCAGCGCGTCCTTGAGCGTCGGCCGCTCCTGCTCCAGCACTGCCACCTGTTCGCGCAACGCCGCATTCTCCTCTTGCAGCTCGTGGTTCTTCTCCAGCAGCAGGATTCCCGCGCGCGCCGCCGCCTGCAGCGCCTCGTCGTCGTCCAGCTCGTCCGCGAACGGCGCTCCGTCGACTGCACTCGCACGTACACAAACACAGACAGGGGGAATTTTAGCGCTGCGTGGAGTCACCTACATACTCACACTGAGCGAGGCGCATACACGAGTCGCGCGCGTCCGCGTCGTCGTCCAGCGCCAGCGACATGCTTTCCCCTCCGGTCGTCGGCGATGCAAAGTCCAATACTACTGAGGAGTTGGCGGCCTTTCCTCTTAGTCGCGCGGGTGTCCGCCCTTTCTCGGTTAGCAGCTCACGGTACTCGCCTTACCTCGCGCGGGTCCAGAGCGCCAGCCACCGGTTTCCCTCTTCCGCGAGAGGGAGATGATGTAGTATGCGATACGGTTTTGTATGGGCTTCAGTATGGGCTCGCTGAATTTATCTAGGGCAGGGCGAATGATTCGATTTTCTACTTGGTTTTGGCGCCACTTTCCGTCGTTTGGCGCGCAGAATACTGATTCGAACCGGTTTTTACTTAAGTACTACCGGTACTACCAAAAAACTGGTACAGCCAAACGTTGAAGTACTGAGTGGCGCTCGGGTTTCTATGCAAACTCATAACCAACGGGAGCGCGTGTCCGCCGCACATATTCGCGATACTCGCAAGATTGCGGCCGAGGAGAAGAGAGAATGGGCGACCCGGCCGCGACTGCTGCTGCGGCTGCCCCTCACACCAAAAGCGAGATCGACGAGATGAAGGAGCTGCTGCGACGACAGATCGCGGCGGCGCTGCGAGCGATGGACACGGCGGAGATCGCGGCCCAGAGCCTGCGGCTCGCCGAGCGCGTCGGCGCACTGCCCGAGTTCGTGGCGGCCAAGGCCGTCAGCGTCTACCTGCACATGCCCTGCGAGGCGCAGACCGCGTCCATCCTGGCCGCCGCTTTTGACGCGCAGAAGAAGGTGTACGTGCCCAAGATCCTCGGCAGGACGCCCGACGACATGAAGATGGTACACGCGCTGTCCGCGCAGGACATTGCCTCCTTCCCGAGGGTGGGTTGATTCCGAGTTCTCCAAAAGTGTCGGTACGCATAGTAGTCTCTGACTCGCCCCGTTCTTTGCCACACGACAGGACAAGTGGCAGATCCCGGACCCGCCGCTCGCGACGCCCGACGAGAAGCCGCGCGACGACGCCATCGACGCGCTTGACCTGGATGTTGTGCTGCTGCCCGCCGTCGCCTTCGATCGCCGCGGCGGACGACTCGGCCATGGCAAGGCGTATTACGGTGGGTGCTGACACGGAATGAATGCAAACTCGCTGCATGCATTGCTCTGACGGTGGGTAACAATGACAGACTGCTTTCTCCGCCGACTTGAGGAGCACTACGAGGACCACCGCCGACCGATGCCGACCCTGATTGTAAGTTGCTGCACGTGGAGGGTGGATCCGACAATTCGTCGATGGTGCTGTGACTCCTGCTGATGAAGCGTGCGTGTGGCATTGTTTCCACCCAGGGCATTTGCTTGGCGCCGCAGTTGATAGATGAGGTGCCGATTGACGACCACGACCGCATGATGGACCTCGTCGTCACCCCCGACAAAGTCTTGCGCTTCCGCTCCGAGTAGTGGACACTACAGCACGCACCCATATCCCCCAAGCATATTCGTGAGACCGATCAGCGTAACTACCGACACAAACACATAAAAGCTTGCTCGAGCACCAGTTACGCGTCTTTTTGTGAACCTGAGGTTACGGTACCGTGCGCTTCAAACTTCAAATACCCCGGCTGTTCGCCTCTCGCCCAGCCAGAACTGAAATTTACTGGGGGGTTACTTCAACGTGGTCGGTCCATGAAACCAGCTGGCCATCAAGAGAAACCGACCGCACTGGCTTCATACTGCAACAGATAAGGAGCCGGTCCATCACTTACCAATTATCTACCGACAACACACAAACTACAGTGAAGAACATGCTGATGATGTGAAGATGGAGGAGGAAGGTATCGCCTGCTACGCCTGGGCCTCGTCCAGGACCGACGCGTACACGGCGGGCGCGCGCTGCTGGAGCGCGTAGTCGCGCTCGAGGGCGTGCGCGAGCCGTAGCATCAGGTCCTCGTTCCAATGGGCCATCTGTAGCTGCACGGCGATCGGCAAGCCGCGCGCGTCGTACGCGACGGGCACCGTGATGGCGGGCGTGCCGATCATGTTGCTATACCAGCTGTAGCGTACGATGGCGGCCTGCTGCTTGGCGTTGACCTCGCCCGCCGCCAGCGCGTCGCGGGGGATCTCAGGCGCCGTCATCCCCACCGTCGGCGTCACGAACACGTCGGCGCGGCTCAGCACCTGCTCCTGGAACTGGCGCAGCGCGAACGCGCGCACACGCTGCGCGGCCACAAAGTCCTTGGACGAGCACTGGTCCGCCATCGTCAGCACCATCTGCGCCTCGGGCGACAGCTTGTCCACGGGGCTGGCGTAGGTCACCCCGCCCAAGCCCATCGACTCGACCACCTTGTCGATCATCAGCGCGAACTCGGACGCGATCGTGATGCTGTGCGCCATGTGAATCGGCGCCAAGTGCGGGAGCGTCGTCTCGACCAGTTCGCAGCCGCGGGCTTCAAATGCTCGAAGCACATCGCGCGTCGTGGCCGCGATCTCCGGCGCGCTGTGGTCGTTGTATTGCGGGAAGTATGCAACGCGCACGCCGGCAAGACTCTGTATGTCGTTGAACGATCGCAAGTCCACCGGAGGCTGGGAGAACCCGCGAGGGAATGCACTGTCAGGGCCGCTCATAATCGCGTAGCCGATGGCAGCGTCACGAACAGAGCCAGCGATCGGCCCTGTGTGCGATAGCGACGGACTCCCGGACGACAGAGGAGGCACGCGCTGGAACGTCGGCTTCATACCAACCACGCCGCACAACGCTGCCGGCACGCGCGTTGACCCGCCACCATCCTGACCGACAGCAAGCGGCACGATTCCGCAGGCGACGGCAGCGGCAGACCCGCTCGAGGACCCGCCACTGTAGCACCTGGGGTCGTACGGGTTCCGCACCGTGCCATGGTACGCGTTGAAGCCCGTGACGCCCGCGCCGAGCTCGTGCATGTTGGTTTTTCCTATGACAATCGCGCCAGCCGCACGTAGCCTCGCGACAGGGAGAGCGTCTTTGGTTGCGGCGCCAAGAATGTCGCCCATGAACGATGTGCCGGCCCAAGTGCGATACCCGCGCACGTCCATCGTGTCTTTGACGGCGATGGGCACGCCGTCGAGCACGCCGAGCGGCTCCCCGCGTGCGTACCGCTCTGTGGACTCGCGCGCCTCAGCCAGCGCGTCGCTAGCGTGGATCTCGATGAAGAGCTTGAGCGGCGTGGCGCTGACCTCGTTGGCGGCGATCCAGCGGAGCACCGCCTCGATCACTTGCATCGGGGTCACCTCCTGCGTCGTGTAGCGTGACGTATAGTCGGCGATTGTCCAGTGCTTGAATGGGACGCTCGCCACTCGGTTGTTGTCGTCCGTGTCGACTCCGACTGCGGTTGGCGCCTTCCGCTCACGGAAAGACTCGCGAGTGAAGTCGGCGAGCGACATGGCTTCAGGCAGCAGGATGGTGGACCCCACCTTGTGCTTGCCGTCGCGAGGACTGGGCTCTTCCGGTTCAATGTACGGGTAGTAGAGCGGCAGGTCGGGGATCCTCGATGCAAACCTACGTTTGCACAGGTGGAGTCACGATCAGCACGACGGCAGTCAATGGTACAACACTCGCAGCCTGTGGCAGCAGTCGCTCACCTCCGCACGGCCAGGCCGCGCTTGCCCTTGGCCATGAGGCGACACGAGACGGCGCCGACCACCGGGAGCCGCAGCACGTACGCCATCAACTGTATGTGCACGAGACCCACAGGGTGAGGTCAGCGTCTTGCTCATGAGACCAACGCAGAGGCAGACCACAAGGGAGAGACCCACGCGCAGTCGCCGGCCCATGAGCACGCGGCCCTTGCCGTCCGCCAGGTCGTACGAACCAGCATCCAGCGGCTTCGGCGCCGCATATCTCTTCCTCCCCAGCGCCAGCAGCGCGACGGCCGCCAGTAGCGCCCCCAACGCTGCCGCCTTGCGCGCCGTCGCCATCGACACCTTCATCCCGCCTGACGAGAAATGAATGACCCGCCACCAGCATGTCAAACCATGCCCATTTACCTTCTATAAATAATACAGAGTCTCTGAATAGTATTCAATGCACTACGTGCTGTTATCAATAGCATATTACACAACCTTCATAAATGCGTGTAGCGAATGAAATGATTGTTGCTGCTCCTACTTTGCGCTCCGTTCCAGCATGTGGCCTCGCTCTGTGATTGGCTGAAAGCATGTCATTTCCCCCGCCAGCGGCGTCAGCGCGCGAGCATCTTCCACGCGGACACTTTGGATTCCAGGAGGGAATCTCTCCTCCTTCTCTTCCTGCTGCTGGTCCCCTTGGAACGATGCGCGCGCTGCTACTGCTGTTGCTGCTGTGCCTGTGCGCGACGGCGGCGCTGGCCGAGGACCTGTACGAGCTGCTGGGCGTGTCGTCCTCCGCCTCGGGGGCGCAGATGAAGCGCGCGTACGTGTCGTTGTGTGTGGTTTTGTGAGTGGGGAATGGGCTTGGTGTCTGATGGTGCACGGCGTGCGCTTGACAGTTACCGCAAACTGTCGCTCAAGTTCCACCCGGACAAGCAGACGCCCGAGACCAAGGAGGAGATGAAGGAGCAGTTCGTCAAGATCTCCAACGGTGTGTGCCGGCAGCAGCCAGGGCCATGCAGTAAGCCGCAATCATTAATAATTATGCGATGAAATGACGCAGCGTACCGCGTGCTGTCGGACCCGGAGCGCCGCGAGAAGTACGACCTGTACGGTATCGCGGACGAGCAGGGCTTCCAGTACGTCGGCCGTCCGTCCATCCATGCTAGCAGAATCGTGGCGAAGCGACTAACCTTTGCCGTGCGCAGGAACTTCGACGAGGCGTTCCGCTACTCGCACGAAGGCGTGGAGGACTCGGTGACCAACTGGCTCGGGCTCGTGGCCGTGCTGGCCGTGGGTGTCGTGCCCATTGTCGTCATGCAGCGCAACCGTACCAAGCCCGTCAAGAAGCGCCGCGAGGTGCGTGCTGACCGCCCGAGAGTCCCGTCATATCGTCCAGGGCTGATCTCTGTTCTTCCGTTGCTGTCCGACCGGCCAGGCCCTGCGGAGCCTCGCGCGCAACAAGCTGACGGCGTCGGCCGACTCCAAGTTCAAGAAGTCGTTCAACAAGGCGCGCAAGGAGTACGCGAGCGACCCCACGCGAGCGCGTACGTCCCTTGCTTGTGTGTTGATATGGTGGCTACTACAGCGTGCTAATGGAGTGTCGTGATGGTGACGCAGATCAAGAGTAGAGCGACTGTGGATTGCACGGCCGACGGACCGACCTGAAGACGCTACGCTGCATCCGTTGTCATGTTTACCTCAAGCCAACCGCTGAAATGCACTACGTACTCACGTTTTTGCTCAATGTCTCTCAGGTCGTGTGGGTCATTTGTTCATCCTACTCGTGCATAACAGTATATCATTGCGCTCACCGCTGATCCGCTCGTGGAACTCACAGCCCCATGTCCTTGGTCTTGGCGGTGCCGATCACGTCGAAGAACACCTGCGGCGGCTTCTGCGCGCGCGCGTACTCGTCCTCGACCGCGTGGGCCACGCGCAGCATGCGGTCCTCGTCCCAGTGGTCGGCCTGGAACTGGATCGCGAGCGGCAGGCTGTTCTGCGCGTCCACACCGATGGGCACCGACACGCCCGGGACGCCGATGAGGTCGCCGTACCAGCTGAAGCGCATGATAGCGTCCATTTGCGCGGCGTTCACGGAGCCAGCGACGTGCGCTTCAGCCAGGATCTCCGGCGCCGTGATGCCGACCGAGGGCGACGCGAACACGTCCACCTTGCTGAGCACCTGCTCGCGGAACTGGCGCAGCGCGAACGCGCGCACGCGCTGCGCCGCCAGGAAGTCCATGGCCGAGAAGCTGCGACCGAACGTGAGCACCACCTGCACCTCGGGGGACATCTCGCCGTAGCGGCTGTAATATTTGTCGAGATTCTGCGCGAACTCGCTCGAGATGGTGAGCGAGTGCGCCATGTGGATGGCCGTGAGGTGGCCCAGCGGCGTCTCCACGAGCTCGGCGCCGCGCTTGACGAGCGCATCAAGCGCGCTGCTGACGGACTCGGCGATCTCGGGCGTCGAGTGATTGATCATGTCGGAGAAGTACCCGATGCGCACGCCCTTGAGGTCGCGCGTGTTCTCGAACGCGTCGACGTTCTTGATCACGCGCGGGATGGGCGTGCTGACCACGGATCCTGGACGAAAGCCGAGGTAGACGGACATGTCGTCGTCGCTCGTGCTGGTGACGCCGTCGACGCCGTCGACGCCTTCGCCACTGAGCACCGCGAGGCCAATCGCTGCGTCACGGACGTTGCCTGCGATCGGGCCAATGTGCGCGACCGACGGGCAGTCGGGAGACATGGGCGGGACGCGCTGGAACGTGGGCTTGATGCCGACGACGCCGCAGAGCGCGGACGGGATGCGAATAGACCCGCCGCCGTCGATGCCGACCGCGAGTGGCACGAGTCCGGACGACACGGCAGCAGCCGAGCCGCTCGACGACCCGCCAGTGTGGCGGGAGCTGTCGTACGGGTTGCGCACGGTGCCGTAGTGCATGTTGTAGCCCGTGACGCCCGAGCCGACCTCGTGCATGTTGGTGGTGCCGACGATCACGGCGCCCGCCGCGCGCAGCCGCTTGACCGGCAGGTCGTCGTGGGTCGCAGCGCCCACGACGTCGCCCAGGAAGGACGTGCCCGCGAACATCTTGAAGCCCTTGACAGCCATCTCGTCCTTGACCGCGACGGGCACGCCGTCCAGCACGCCGAGCGGCTCGCCGCGCGCGTACCGCTCAGCGGAGGCCCGCGCCTGGTCCAGCACCTCGTCCGCGTGGATCTCCACGAATAGTTTGAGCGGCGTGGCGCTCGCCTCGTCCGCGGCTACCGCGTCCAGCACGGCGCGCGCCACCTGGACGGGCGACAGCTCGCCCGACGCGTAGCGCGACGTGTAGTCGGCGATACTCCAGCGCCGGAACATGTCGGTGTCGACCTGGACGTCCAGCGACTTGCGACTGAAGGCGGCCAGCGCCTCGGCAGTCGTCGCGTCGGCGGCGTCGGACGCCGGAGGGAAGACGTACGGATAGTACAGCGGGAAGTCGGGCACGGCGGACGCGAGCCTGCTCCAATGTGAAGGTTAACGGTTCGTTCACCATAGGGATGCGGAACAGATTGGTGAGACGTACGTGCGCACGGTCAGGATCTTGTTGTCCTTGGCCAGCATGTTGCACAGGATCGGCCCGATGACGGGCGTGCGCACGAGCGCGCCCAAGACCTGCGGGCGGCAGCCGATCACAACGCGTCGGTCGGTGGGATCTAATGGGTGTACTATAGGCGATAAGGCGGGTGCACCTTGAGCGGCGTGCCGGTGAGCACTGGCGCGGCCAGGTCCGCGAGGTCGTAGCGCAGCGTGTCCTGCGTCAGGCGCGCGTGCTCGAGCTGCAGCGCTGCCAGGTCGGGCAGTCGCTCGCGCTCCAGCAGCACCAGCACGCTGCCGAACAGCGCCACCAGCGCCGCGAGCGCCACGGACGAACGCATCGCTCAGGGAATGGGGAGGTGCGAGGGAGGTGCTGTGGCTGTGCTGTGTTGTTCGGGAAGTGAGGAAGGGGCCCTTCAGTCGCTTCTTTCCACTTCATCACTCATGATCAGACCTCTGCAAACTAGGCATTTTGGACTCAAAACGCATATTATACCTAGTTCTGAGTTTTAACTTTTCCGAGCCAAAACAATATTTTTTCACGTCCTATCAAATGACTTGGAACAACTTTTTGGTAGGCGCTGCTGTCTGCTTTTTATTGGAGTTTGAATGATACCTAGTTCCAGCTTTTCCAGACTACCTATTCCGTTACTTTCTAGGTATCTCGGTACTGGATCCTAGTTTGCAGAGGCCTACTCATGATGAAAGGCGTCATCGGGTTTGACGGGGATCCTGAAGTTGCGATATGATCGGGGTGTGGACCACGCGAGGAAATACTTCAAGCCTGTTATAATCTATTATGCGAGAATACTTATGGTTAATCGGAGAGTCAGTAATTGTAGACTTGCTTACTGTTCTAACCAACAAAACGATGCGCATGGTACCTCTTTAAATGCATGCAAAAACAGAACCTGTCTCCATATTAGTGTGGTCCACGTCATGTGACCAACGCGCAATGCGGACGGGGTCGAGTCAACAGGCACGTCAAAGTAAAAAAGGAACGGCAACGTCCACCGCCCGCGGAAATTAAACCTAAGGTTTTCGCCGCTCGCTCGCGATGCCGTCGCTGCTGCCACCGTCGCCACAGACGCCGCAGACGCTGCTAGGCCACGCGGTGACGCAGGCCGCGGGCGTGAGCGCGGCCCGTGCGCGCTTCCTGATGGGCGTGTCGCCCGCCGGCAGCGCCCACAGCGCCCATAGCGCCGCGCTGTCGGCCGACCTGGACGCAGACGACGCGGACGCACTGCTGCCGCCGCTTGCGCGCTCGCTTTCCATCGCCTCGTCCGCGTCGGCGACCGCCTCGGCTTCGGGCTCGCGCCACGCGCACGGCGAGCACTGCGACTCGTGCGCCGAGCTCGAGACGGACTTCGCCGCCGCCGTGCTCTTCGTCGAGTCTTACCAAGGTGTGTGTGTGTGACTAGGTTTTATTCGTAGTTTGAAATGGTTTGTAACATTCTAACGGATGTATGCTATCTGATATCGTCACATCTCTTTTCATCACCTTGAAGGACCACACCGCGTGCTGACGCAGGAGGCGTCGACGCCCAAGAAGGACTTCTACGCGTGGTACCAGCAGGTGACGCTCGGCCCGTGCCCGACTTCGTCGCCGCCGCCGGGCGCGACCAAGCTCGACATCGCCAAGTGGTGCAGTTGGATGAACTGTCCTATCGGTTACGTTCGTATTCGTTATATACTTATGCTGTCCGGTACAACACTACCATGTCGCAGGGAGAAGTGGAAGAACCTGGGCGCCATGACGCGCCAGGAGGCCATGAAGCGGTACACGACGGCGCTAGACAACCTCGTGGACGACTGGCGGCGCGCCGCCAACCTGCGCAGCAGCACCGCGTCGCTCACGAGCACCAGCAGCGCCGTCACGGACGTCGGCGCCAGTCCCTCTCGGCAGGTAATTCACCGTCAGAAATGCTTGCTTGGAATAGTCCACTACATGCAGACGCATCTAACTCCGGCAATGTGCATAGCGCAAGTCGACGAGCCTGTTCGAGCGCCTGCCGCGCGTATACGAAGAGCTGGGCGAGCTGCAGGACCGCGTGGAGGACGAGGCCAAGAAGCGCGAGGAGCTCGAGGCGCACGTGCTGACCTTCACCCGCGACCAGGTACCGAAGAGCAACTGATCCGCTCTCATGTGCCACATCTAATCGATACATGGATGCGTAACACCCCAGCGCGAGCTGTTCTCGCGCGAGCTTCAGCGCGTGGACGAGCTGCGCGACTCGCTCTCGTCGCTGCTGCGCACCATGGAGGACGACGTCGTCGAGCACTACGTACGTCGCGCTCGGCCATTCATCCTGCTATCCGCTTCCAATGCACACAACGTTAACTCTTGTTTGCCCATGACATAGAACGAGCTGCAGCTGGTCGCGCGCCGCCAGCACGAGCTCCAGTCGCGCATGAGCAGGTCCCTGGTGTTCGCCGTCGAGTCTCGCGTGCTGCGCGTTGTGGACATCGTCCGCGGCTGGCTCCGGCGTCGGACGCTGCGCGCGCTGCTACTTGCGCTAGTCGCCGCGCGCGTGTGGGCCGCGCTGCGCCGCCGCGGGCTGCCGCAGATGTTCGCGCAGCTCATGATCCGCTGGCTCGCCAAGGTCTCGTCGCTCGACTCGCCGCGCGCCCAACTGCCCGCCAGCGCGTAGCCATTTGCGGTCATTTTCGATGTGTGCGACGTGTGACGTGTGTTTTAAATTGAACCGGTTCTGAGGGGTTTCCTTGATGGAAGAAACCGGTAAGTACCGGTATGATCTGGTTAATACCGGTATTGTTTCTCCGTTTTTTACTGTCTGAACGGAACAGAAACTGGCTTTTGGGCGCGGGCAAAATTTCCAAGGATCCCAGCCGCGGCCCCCAATTAATCCAGAGGGACCTGGTTTAATCCAGACCATGTTTCATACTAGAGTTTGTATGGGAATCATCACACACAATAAGTGATCCATCGACCGACAAGTACCCACACAAACAGTAAAGCGCCGCCGACCCAACGTCTACGTAACCTCCTCGCGATGTGGTCTCTCGGCGTCTCGGCGGCGGCGACGGCGCTCGCGCTGGGCGCTCGGATGGTGGCGGGCGACAGCTTTATCGAGTTCCGCTCGGTGGATGGGCAGCTGCTGGCGGACGGCGAGCCCTTCCTCATCAAGGGCATCAACTGGTTCGGCTCGGGTGCGTTCCGTCTTCATGGCTCGACCTTACTCCATGTGACCATACTGACCGTGACTGCGCGCCTTAGAGACGATCGAGGGCGTGGTGCAGGGCCTGTGGCCGTCGGCGACGACCATCGGGGACGTGATGGACATGCTGAGCGACTACGACTTCAACGCGGTGCGGCTGCCGCTGGCCATGGACGCGGTGGTCAACGACGACAAGGTGGACAGCGACCAGACGGCGGGCTCGCCGGAGCTCGCGGGAAAGACGTACCTGGAGGTGCTGGACGTGCTGGTGCGCGAAAGCCGCAAGCGCAACATCCTGGTACTGTTCGACAGCCACCGCATCGAGGCGAGCGAGCCCGACTTCCCGGACGTGGCCGTGCCGGACGACATCACGCCGGCGCTAAAGATCCTGGCCGAGCGCTACTGCGACGACCCGGGCGCGTGGAACGTCATGGGCTTCGACATCAAGAACGAGCCCAAGGGCAACGCCACGTGGGGCACGGGCGACGAGGACACGGACTGGACACTGGCGGCCGCCGAGATCGGCAACGCGCTGCTCAAGAAGTGCCCGCGCATGCTCATCTTCGTGGAGGGCGTGCAGAATAACATCAAGGGCGTGGGCGAGCTCGAGTGGGGACAGGCTGGTGGGTCGCTGCAGGGCGCCAAGAAGTACCCCGTCAAGCTCAGCAACATGGAGCGGCTCGTGTACAGCCCGCACTTGATCTCGCCTGGCGTCGACGTCAAGTCGCCGTGGTTCTACGACGACTCGTTCCCAGACAACATGCCCAAGATCTGGGACGCGTACTTCGGCTTCGTGCCGGCGGGGACGGGCCAGGCGCTTGTGGTCGGCTCCTGGGGCGCCAAGATGGAGGACCAGGACCTGCTCTGGGCGCAAGAGGTCGCCGCGTACCTCACCTCCAACTCGATCGGGTCCTTCTACTGGGCGCTCAACCCGGAGACAGCGAACGTGGGCGGCTTCCTTGGGTCCGACTGGGTCTCGCCCGTCACGGAGCGCGTCGAGCTGCTGTCGGGACTGCCCAACTCGACGCTGGCCACCACTGTCGCCTCCAAGGCCGAGTGCACCGACTCGTGCAGCGGCTACGGGTCGTGCGAAGAGGGCAAGTGCCAGTGTTACGCCGGCTGGAGCGGCGCGCAGTGCGACATCTGCAGCGAAGGCGACCGCGAGGCGTGCAACTCGGCCGGGACCTGCCTTGGCAACAGCACGTGCGCGTGCGACGACGACGTGGGCGGTGAGTTCTGCGACGGCGGCAACTGCGACGCCGTCTCGTGCGGCGACAGTCCCAATGCCGGCTGCGTCGACGGCGAGTGCCAGTGCCTGCACAAGTGCGTCGGCGCGAGCTGCACCATGTGCGCGGCCAACGAGTCGGCGCTCGCCGACGGGCTCAACGGCGCGACGATCCTGTGCGACGCATGCGAGGCGCTCGAGTCGGACGACTCGTCCGCGACGACGTCGGCTGCGCACTGGTCGATGGCGTGCTTGGCCGCGCTAGTAGTGGCTGCGTTTCAGTGAGACTTACTGGAGGACGCGCACACACGAGTCAGGAACCGACAGCGTTAGCTTTTGTCTTGTTATCTTCATCGCATTAAACCCGAATAATAGCTGCTGCAAACGTCCGCGAGAGTTGGAGAGCTGCGTCTTTCAGGGTCGGTGGCGGTGGATGGAGTCGGACTGACGGGGAAAACACAATGTGAAGTGTGTGGCGAAGGGTGGCGATGGTCCACGCGACGCACAGGGAGCCGCTTCGTTGTACGCCTAGCGCCGCGCGTTCGCGAGCGTCTGGTAGTTGTCCCAGCACTCGAAGTGCACCTTGCCGCCGCCAGCGGTCGTGAGCTCGTAGAAGCGGCCGTCGAACTTGCCCTGGATCTGCAGGATGGGCTGCGTGCAGTGGACGCACTTGGGCGCGATGGAGAACTGGTACTTCTCCCAGCACTCGAAATGCACGAGCTGGTCGCCTTCAATCTTGTAGAAGCGCCCGTCGAAGCGCCCTGGGACCTTCAGCACCGCCTCGTCGCAGTGCACGCAGCGCTTGGCCGTGCTCAGCTGGTACGCCTCCATGCACTCGCTGTGGCACTTGCCGCCGCTGATCTCGTAGTAGCGGCCATCGAAGCGCCCCGGGATCGCCGCGATGGCATCACCGCAGTGGATGCACTTCTCTGATGTGCGGATCTGGTACGCGTCAATGCACTCGGCATGCAGCATCGACCCGTCGGGCAGCGTGAACATACGACCCGAGAAGCGGGCCTCGACCACCTGAATGCGCTCGTGGCAGTCCGCGCACACGGGCGTGTTGCGTTCGCGATACGCATCAACGCACGGTCCCTGGCACACGCGGTCCACCTGCGTCTGGCCGGCCGGAGTCGAGTGAGTGAACGTGCGGAATGTGCCCGACAGCGCGCGCTGGCACATGCAGCACACGGGCAGCGACGACGTGTCCGAGATGGGGAGGATCGCCGTCGGCTTGGACGAGAACAGCGTCAAGTGGTAGCCCAGCGGGTACGGCAGGTGGCCATCATACGTCGCCGGGATCACGACGAATGGCGTGCCAGGGCTCGCTTCCGCACTGTTGAGCGCGACTTCCAGCAGGCAGCTGCGGTTCGAGATGAACGTACCCGTGGCCACAACGTCGTGCGACAAGTCGATCTTACGCTGGGATCGCTCACCGTTCTTGAGCACGATAGGCGCGATGTACGACTGATACTCGAGCTCCATCTTCATGCGGCGATCAGGCTGTTCGAGGTGCGCAACTAGCGTGCAGCCCGCCGTGGCGGGCGAGAACACTTGGTACTGCGGATTCAGATGCATGGCGTCACGTCCGCCACTAGTGATGCCGTTCCATTCGCCAGTGATGATGTGAATGCTCAGACTCGGGTTCACGGAGTTGGCAATTCCATCGGGCACCGAGCGGAAGTTGTACAGGTTGCGAGAATCGATCAACCGCGTGAAGAAGCAGTAGAACGCGCTGAAGTCCATCCAGTAGGTACCGTCCTCGCGGAACTGGAAGCCGCACTCGACCTTCTGAGCACGAGAAAAGGTGTGCCATCTCGGATCTTCGTTCGACCACGCGCCCTTCCACTTCTCGGGTTGGTGGTGCGTGCCAATGCCCCAACTGTTACGGAGCTGAATGAGACGAACTGGTTGGCCCTGGTACTCCAACTCGACCAGCTTCATGATGCCGTACGCGTCCGTGCGGCGGATACCTACCGGGAGTTCGTCATCCACATCGTTGCTGCAGCCGACGAGAGATCCGGACCGCAGTGCAGTGGAGATCGTTTCCCACGCGAGCTCCTCGGTGGAGCACTTTTCCTGCAGCTTGTAGCTCGCCGGCACGCCGCCATATAGATCCTGCAGCGCGTAAGCCTCCTGGCCGCCGACAATCGCCTCGTAGCCGCCGTGCAGCTTCGCGTACGCCTTTTCAATGAGGAGCGACCACATCTCGAACTTGCCATTACTGCCCGTGAACGCACCAAACACTGGCTTGCCGTACTGGCTGCACGGGATGTAGTCGTCAATGACGACAATGCGGCTGCGGTTGTTTCGCCAGAAGCGCACGGCGTACACGCCCTCTTCGTTATACTGCTGCTCCTTCGGGAACGGCGTGCCGGGTTCCACGCGGTCAGGACGCACCAAGTCATCACTGAGCAGCGGGAACACCTGTGCGAGGGCAGTTTGAGAGGTCGACAGAATGGAGAGGGCACCAAACACGTACGCGTCCGCCAAACGCCCAACGCGCATCTCTCCAGGCTCAACACCGACTCCAGAAGTGACACTCGCAGCCTTGGACTCCCGCGAGCGATCAAACAGGCACGTGCCTTGAGCTTCGAACTGGATCGGCACAAGAACGGAGACTCGCGACACCAAGCCAGCCTCGGACGCATCCACGCGGTATCCCGATCCTTCGCCAACACCAGCAAATGCCAGCGGCTTGTAATGCTCGAGCAAGCTCTTCTCCCACATGAGCTCGAAGCGCTGCATGCCGTCCTGGACGAACTCGCTCATGTACATGATCATGTTCTTCGTAAGTAGCAGCAGGTGGTCACGCTTGCGCTTCGATAGACCGGTTGCCACCGCGTCCTTGGCGATCTGCAAGAAGCGCGAGTCGATTGGAGTCGGGTTCGAGCGGATGACGCCAAGAATGCTCTCCGCTTCCGCAGGAGACTTGATCGCCATCGAGCACACGAGCTTCTTGTCGTCGTCCAGCATGGTAATTTCCACGTACGCCGTCTCGTTGAAGAAATCCGACACGCGCTTCCACTTCCACACAAATTCGCTCAGGTGGGGGTAAATCTTGTGGTTGACGTCGCGGAACAGTGAGGTTTCATCCGGCGGGAATTGAGGGTCTACAGAGGTATGACGGCGTGTTAACAACCGTTGTCACACAACAGCGACGCATCTCGCGCTGAGTACAACGGCGCATCCACTTACCGGTAAACTTTGACCCATTTTGGCGATTTTTGCGCAGGATTTGCAACCACTCGCCGTCGTCGGGCATCGTTCGCTCATTGTAGTATCGCTCCTCTTGCGATTCGGCACGTTCGTTGTGAACAACCGTGACGGTATCATTGACCTTCGTGACGTTGTACCCGTCGATGCGTTCCGCTGGCTGCGTCCGGTTGAGTTCAACGGCGTTCGATATCTCAAGACGCGTGGAAAGAGAGTCCATGTTGCGAGCGCGCACAACGCGGCGAATCGACACCCCTGCACCGGTTCCGTTGGGCTCTTCTCTTTCGCCATCAACCTTGGAGCTAACTGTGAATGACAACACAACCACAAAGCCAATCAGCCAACAGTTCAGCGGCCCGAGATACAGAAAAGCATCAACAATGCACGCACCCGATAGGTTGGCAAGCAGCGAGCTGACGTTACTGATGGACGGCGCAGACGCGTTCAGCGACACAGACGCAGGCGGCTCGGCAGGCTCAACAGGAGCGGGCGGAGGAATTGATGGTTGCGGCACAGTGTACGATGGCGTTGGTGCATTGCCATACGTGGGAGGGTTGTACGGAACACTGACTGAGGCCGCGAACGACGAGGCAGACGTGGACGCCGCTGGCACCGACGCGGAAGCGGCAGTCAAGCCGTACGGACTGTACGTCGAGGTGCTCGTAGTTGTAGGCGGCGCGCAGTAGCTTGCTGATGATGAAACCGCTGGAGGCGCAGCGCTCGTCGTAGACGCAAGCCCAAACAGATCTCCGTCATCATCAATGACAGCTGATGTTGACATCGGAGGAGGAACGGACGTTGGCGCAGCCACCTTTGGCGGGCGCGGGTGCCCACACTCGCCGCAGAACGCGCCATCCTCGTCTGCAAACGGCACGTGACACTGCGGGCACGAGGTCGGGGCCGAGGGTGATGCAAATGAAGCGGTAGTCGTCGTGGTCGACGCGTACGTAGACGACACCGGCGCCGCCGTTGAGGCTGCTGGCACGGACGAGTACGACGGAATGCCCGCACCCACCCCCGAACTCGACAAGGCCGTAGATCCGTAGAAAGAGCCCGCCGTCGAGGACGAAGGGAACGATGGTGCCGTCGTCGAGGCTGCTGGCACGGATGAGTAGGACGGAGTGCTCGCACTCACCGAGCTCGACACCGCCGCGGATCCGTAGAACGAGCCCGACGAAGACGAGGAGAACGCAGGCGCGCCGTACGCTGACGACGTCGACGGCAGCGATGTGGGGGCAGCAGAGGCGCTCGGCCCGAAGCTAGACGACAGCGACGACGTGGACGACGCAAACGGCGACGCCAGGGACGCGGACGCGAGCGGGGGAGCGGGCGCAGACGAGGCCGGGGCCGGCGCGGGCGGCAGGTCCTCCCGCGGGGCGCCGCACTCGGCGCAGAAGCGCGCGGTAGCGATCTCGTCCGGCGCCCAGCGGTGGCCGCACTCGCCGCAGAACATTCTCGTTGGTCTCGTTGCTCGGGCTTGGGTCCAAGACGTGAAATGAAGGAAGTGCGCGCACTGCGCTGGCGTCTTTCTTCTTGTTTGTGACAAGCCAGCAGGGCGGCGGGGGGGGGGGGCAAA
>JAADXW010000579.1:0-18978 GCA_023337975.1 Phytopythium ostracodes
TCATGGTTGCTGAGCTGCTTGCCTCTCGCCATGTTGCTCCCTCCTCCGTAAATTGCCCAATGACCATACTGAAACTCAATGATTGCCCACTGTCTTATCATTTTGCACCACCTTGAATTTTGACGTTTGTATAGAAAATTCTCGAATACGGCTGCTTTCGAGCTGCGAACAATAGGACACAATTTCTAATACATTACAGCCAATCATATCCAAACGCGGTCTCAATCTGCGCTGTGGTTGGTGAGAAATCGCGATTTTTCGCCCCGTCTTATAATTTTGCACCGCACTTTATGAAGCCTCCCTTTTTTATGAGCGCTCTACTTTTTGTGCATTTCAATTCTTCGTTTTGTAGGCTTCGACGGCCGAAATACGTCATTCTTCAGAAGCATCATTTTTTGTAAATCGTGTCACGAATTCTACCTTTTCTTATAACAAAACTTACCGTATATTGATGAAACCTTGAGTTACATTAGCTCGAGCACCGAAATGTAAGGTTTTGACGTCGTCTGAATGTTGCACGAATATTGTTCTCGGCCGACTGGAGCAACATTCACCTCCACACGATAGGGCGTGACAGTTTATAGAAGATTCCGTCGTTTTCTATACAAATGCTAAATGACACGTACGTTTTGAGAATTTACAAGTCTATGTTTTATAGATTTACGTAAGGATTCGGAGGCTTTCGGGTCCTGGTAAAGACTCTAGATATAAATATCCAGAGAACACATCGAGTTGGTGTTCTAGGGCTGGAACAGGAAAAGCCCTAATCTCGAAAATCTGTTGCTATTTTTTTCTGAACACGTTCCTCACCTGAACAAGGGCCAAAGGCCTTTGTTTTAACAATTTAAAAATGCCGTAAGAAAGAGAAACACTGATATTATTCGACTAAGTACGGTTCTATTGGTTACTCGTATTTATGTTGATTAGTTGTAACTAGAGTACGCGAGTCACAAAGCGTAGCATGTAATCAGATCGTGGGGTAACGTGTCCTTCGTTTGTGATCACAGATTGCGTCCGTCGAGTGCGTTGCCGCATGACGGGCTTGCCGACTGGTAGAGTCATACACGTATGTCGGTCTGGAAGCCCGCGCGACCATCGCTGTCGCGCTCGTATACTATTGTACTGACTGGGCGAGTGAGCCGTCATGTGCGTATCATCAGGTCTGGGGAAAATTATAATATTATTTGATTAGGCAGCCCAGCCCGGGCCAATAAATAATTGTCAATAAGTATATTGACAGACCAATGAACCCTCCGCTACTTAAGATGCTGCTTCTTTCGGTACGATTCACTTTTGAGAGCGGCAGCAACTAGCTGAGCGTCTCACAAACGGCGATTGAACTCGAGGAACAGCAGCGACTCGAGCGTCGTCGGGTACATGCTCTGGCGTCTATCCGCCAACACGAGTCCCGCTGCCGAGAGCAGGCGCTCGACGTCATTAGATATCGGCGGAATCCAATGCAGATCGATGAACTTGGATGACCGCTTGATATCGTCCCGAAGGAACCGCTGCGCGGACGACAGCTTTTCGCCCGTATAGGCCGGCGATGGTGCAGCACGCCGCAACCGGCTCAGAGCGTGTTCCCCCAGGCTTGTCAACCTCGCCTCCTTCCCCGCCAACACCTTCACAATACCGCTCTCAAAGTCGAGGGCTTTGACGACGCCAGCTCTTGGAGCCAGGTACTCGTTCGCATTAGGAAAGGCCTTGATCACCCCATCGAGCAGTCTCCGCACACCGTCTAGCGACAGTGCCTTGCCCTCCGCCTTCTTGGTGGCATCGCTGTCGTCACCCTGGAGTGTCTTGCTGACTCTCTCGAGGTCCTTGAGCTTGTCGAACAGAGCCTTTAGCTTGAGAATTTCGCGTGCAGTAGGTAGAACGTCGACGAGCCGCACATCAGAGCGATCGATCTTGTCGTGGATGGCGAAGAAATAGCGGACCATCCTAAACGTACTGCTCCATCGTGTCGCATTGCGCGTCACTGGCATCATGGCGTTCGCCTCCCGCAGCTTTGCTCGATTCTTCACCGTGTTGAGTCGGTTCATCAGATCGTTCACCTTCGACAGCAGCACCTCGTACGGCTGGAAGATTCGATTCACTGCGAGCTAAAGTCGATGACTGGCGCACCCGAGCATGGGAATGCCTGTCTTGTCCGCAAACGATGTGTTGACGCTGGCATGGTCACACGTAACGAAGCAGAGTTGCTGCGCGTCGATGTGATAGACGTTCAACATGTGGTCGAACAGGTCGATGAACGCGTCGGCGGTCATGTCTTTCTCGTCCTCGAAGGGCGTAAAGCAGAGCAAAAGCTTGTCGGCGACAGTCGGGTCGTCGTTCGACTGCACCGCAGCGACGACAGCGACATAGTGTGCCTTCGCTTCAGTCCTCGCGTCTAAGAGGAAGCCGATGGGCTTGTTCGACAGCAACACGCGGACCCGCGACTGCACAGCCTCATCCACCGCGTCCATGCGAGTCTTGAGTACTTTGGTACAGATGGGGTCGAGGTTGGAGTACTTTCTTGCGCGCTTCTTCTCGCAAAAGCTCAGCTCGAGGTGGTCCATTACAATCTAATCGAGCCACTTGTACGTGTTCATCGCGGTGTCGTCGACGGCCGCGGTGAAGAAGGAGTCGATCGTGGCAGGCCGGCCGGCCAATACTTCGTACTCCAACAGTATGTTTCCTTGTGATCGCGCAGTAGATGGTCGACGGTGTTCGAGTAGCCACCATTTCTTGCCGGCTTGCGGGCTTTGGGGCACAGGCGGCACTGTAAGCGGCCGTTGGGCAACTCGACGAAGAGAACGGCGGTCAACTGCTTGGCTGTGGGCTCCATGGTGCTTTTGGGAATGGAATCGATATGGCAAACTGCAGCTCATTACGGAGGGCAAGCTACAGCTCAGTCTCTATCAGATCTCGAAATTCGATTCATTATGCGAGCCGTCGTTCTCGAAACCAGAACTGGTTGACGTTGGCGTTGTGGAAAGTTCCAGGATCAATAATTCGGCTCGGACCAATAAATTATTGCAATATTTTATTGGATTATTGTCAAAAACTATTTATTGATTTCGAGCTCTGCGTATCATGTCTAACTGGCCCCGAATGGTTCTGATACCGTGCCCAGACTCCGACCAAAGCGATCGTCGTGCGCGAGACAATCAAGCGTGCGATCCATTCACAAGTTATCAGATGTTGGTTGCAATACAGTGTATGCCGAAGCAGCACTGTTCTCAGGTAGAGACCTTCAGCAGTAACGTGTGCGCCTACAGATGTGATTTGGTCCACCGCCGGCGGGTAATTGAAGTCGAGAGGTGCATGATGGGATCAGTATCAGCGCAGGCGTCTGTAGGTTCTGCCTCCTATTGCTGCGTCGTCCCTGTAGCTTTCATGGTCTCCTCCAGCTCCGATCATCCGCTCTACGTCCTCTCTGACCGCTCATTATCCAATTCGACCGGCGACCAGCAGCGGTCTCTCCTCTCAGCCACCTCATCAAGAACGTCCAGCGAAGATGGTGTCAACGCACTCGATCGGCAGTGTGTCGCGCCTTCTCGCGTTTTCAGCCGTGTTGTCTGCGCTATCAGCGTCTGTCAGTGCGCAGCAGTCGGGCACCAACACGCCTGAGGTACATCCTTCGCTACCGACGCAGCAGTGCTCGGGCTCGGGGGGCTGCGTGCCTGAGCAGACCTCCATCGTGCTGGACGCCAACTGGCGCTGGCTGCACGAGGTCGGCGGCTACCGCAACTGCTACACGGGCAACCAGTGGGACGCGTCCTTGTGCCCCGACCCGGAGACTTGCGCGCGCAAGTGTGCGCTCGAGGGCGCCGACTACCCCGGTACGTACGGCATCTCGACCTCGAGCGGCGGCGAGCTCGCGCTCAAGCTCGTGACCAAGCACCAGTACGGCTCCAACGTCGGCTCGCGCGTCTACCTGCTCGCCGCGGGCGACAAGACGAACAGCGTCAACGCGAACGACGAAGACGGCAACGGCGTGGTCCACGCCGCTACCGATGCTACGACCGACTCGGCACTATACAAGAAGTTTGCGCTGCTGAACCAGGAGTTCACATTCGACGTGGACGTGTCCGAGCTCCCGTGTGGACTCAACGGCGCGCTGTATTTTGTCGACATGGACGCGGACGGCGGCGCCTCTCGCTTCCCTTCAAACACTGCGGGGGCGAAGCTCGGAACGGGTTACTGCGATGCGCAGTGTCCTCACGACGTCAAGTTCATCCACGGCGAGGCCAACGTCTTGGACTGGTCACCCACTGGGGCGAGCGCGGGCGGCGGCCGCTACGGCTCGTGCTGTGCCGAGCTCGATATCTGGGAGGCTAACAGCATGAGCACGGCGTTCACGTCGCACCCGTGCGCTTCGTTCACGGGCACGCACCGGTGCTCGTCGCCGGAAGAGTGCGGTGACTCGACGAACCGGTACAAGGGCGTGTGTGACAAGGACGGATGTGACTTCAACGCGTACCGCATGGGCAACACGAGCTTCTACGGGCCTGGTCCGCAGTTCGTGATCGACTCGACGCGCAAGTTCACGATCGTCACGCAGTTCGTGACCAGCGATGGCACCGCCACCGGCGACCTCGTGGACATTCGGCGGTTCTACCAGCAGGACGGGCGGCGAGTGGAGAACCCGCACGCGACGTGGGAATCGCTGGCTGGCAATGACGTCCGCTCGCTCACGGATGCGACGTGCGACGAGACCAAGAAGGCGTTTGGCGACGTGGACGACCACGCGGCCAAGGGAGGACTGGTGCAGCTCGGGCGCGCGCTCAGGAACGGCGTCGTGCTCACCATGAGCCTGTGGACGGACCACGCGGCCCAGTGTCTCTGGCTGGACAGCAGCTACCCAGTCGACAAGGACCCGAAGTCCCCGGGAGTGGCGCGCGGCTCGTGCCCGACGTCCAGCGGCGTGCCCGATGAGGTCGAGGCCGCGCACCCGGACGCCACCGTGCGCTTCAGCAACATTCGCGTCGGCGACATTGGGTCCACCACGAAGTAGAGGACCGTGCGTAGAGAGGTGCATTGCGGTATGCATGATCGATAGAGTGCGTGTTTCTTCTTGCTGTAATGCATGCAATTGACATTAGAAGCCGGCGTTCCTCTCGTTGCGAAGGAAGGAGGCCACGTCTGTATAGAAGCGCGCGCCGGTGATCGGCTTTCGTCCGCGTTTCTATCGGGCGTGACGAACAGGAGCGTTCGCTCATCGCAGCTTGACAAGTCGGTTGCGATTTCACCGACAACAGCACACAGCGCCACAAGCTCCCACCCCCTTGCACCACAGTGGGGCGAGCGAGAGCACAGTAGAACGCAATCGAAATCGCCCCAGACTCGGAGCAGCACTGAGTCAGCTAGCCACGCGAAAAAGCGTAGCCATCGTTTCGATGCAATGGACCAGCGGAACGACTGCAACATAGACAAGTCCGTGGTCGGAGCAGCAGCGCCACACCTCCATACAGCGCACAGGCCACCGCTACCCGTCGCCATCATACGCGCGCAGCACCTGTGCTGTGCCCTAAGAGTGCTCTCTGAACGCAGTCGGCTGGCAAACCGAATCACGGCAAGAAAGTGGCCGACGTTGCTGCGTCATCCCGTTCATTTGCTTCGTGGTACGTTCGTGGGTCGACGCAACTCGCTTGCCGCTGCCGTGCAATCCACGCGCAGACGCAGGGCTGGCGGCAGGTAGGACGCCGTCAGATCTGGCTGCTCTACGCCTTGAATTACAGCGCGACGCTATGGCGGTGTGGAACCCATCCGTCGGTGCAGGAAGAGCATCCATCGACGGGAAGGAAGGAGACGCGAATCGACGCGGCGCGATGATGTCAGCCTCCATTGGTCCAGTCGACAGCGCCGAAACGCAAGGTTACGGCGGGCGCATGATTTTCCACCAATTGCACGACGCCGTCGACTGAATATCAGTCTTTGATTGACTGGAAAAAGACTCTGGCGGCATCGGATCGTCTCCAAAAGAGGGTACGCTTGTTCTAAAACAAGGTGCGTTGTAGATAGGTCTCCTGACATCACGCGTGTTCCGATGCAACGTCACCATCCCTGACGGTCGCCCGTCATCCACCTCCGATACTTTTGCGGTATACAGTACGATACGTCTCCTTATATTACAAATCACAAGAAAATGACATTTTTTTGCGGATCACGGTACGCCTTCGCTCCCAAGCGACGGGGCTTTTTGACACGCGACGCGCTTACAAGCCAAGCAAGCGCGATGACATCAACGTCGCGATCCAGCCACCATCAATCATACTTTAATCAAGAGAAAGCGGTTTCCGACAGAGCTCTCCATGCTTCTTCCTCCTCCTGGGGAATCGATGGCCCATGTTAAAGAGACGGCGTGTGTCCATGCAATTGCGTAGATGCCGCCGCCTCCTCCGCATCACGGGCCGCGCTTCTCTGCCTCCCTCATTTCGTGATTCACCGCCTCGGGGTCATCTCCATTCCCCCCCCCTCTCCTCGTCCCCAAATTCGAGAGCCAGCATTGAACCTGAAGCAGCGGCAGCCATGTCGGTCTTCTCGGACTTCTCCAAGCGGGCCAACTGGTTCATGATCTACTACCTGTCGGTGGTGCACTTGGGCGCGCTGGAGGGCATCCGGCGGCTGTTCTTCTGCAAGTGGGAGACGTATCCGGTGTTCCTGGTGATGTACTACCTCTCGGGCCTGGGCATCACCATGGGCGCGCACCGCCTGTGGTCGCATCGCAGCTACAAGGCGCACGGCATCGTGCGCTTCTTGCTCATGCTGTGCAACTCGATGGCCAACCAGGGCACCATCTTCCACTGGACGCGCGATCACCGCGTGCATCATAAGTACTCGGACACGGAGGCGGACCCGCACAACTCTGGCTACGGCTTCTTCTTCGCGCACATGGGCTGGCTGCTCGTGCGCAAGCACCCCAAGGTCATCGAGGCCGGCAAGAAGCTCAACTACGACGACCTGTGGGCCGACTGGACTGTCGTACTGCAGGAGAAGCTCAACCCGTGGGGCCAGCTCTTCATGTGCTTCGTCTTCCCCACCGTCGTCGGCATGCACTTTGCGGGTGAGACGTGGTACAACTCGCTCGTGGTCCTCGGCTTCCTGCGCTACGTCTGCGTGCTGCACGCGACGTGGCTCGTCAACTCGGCCGCGCACTTCTACGGCTACCAGCCGTACGAGGACATCCCGCCGCGCGAAAACTGGTTCGTGTCGGTCTTCGCCATCGGCGAGGGCTGGCACAACTGGCACCACAAGTTCCCCTACGACTACGCCACGAGCGAGCTCGGCATCAGCTCGCAGTTCAACCCGACCAAGCTCACGATCGACGTGTTCGCGGCCCTCGGGCTCATCACGGACCGCAAGCGCGCCACGGGCATCTGGGACAAGATCAAGGATGCGCGCGAGCACGGCGACAAGTTCGCCGACCCCAACGGCGACGACCCCACGCGCGCCTTCTCGGAGCTCAAGGCCAAGGCCATGTAGGGCGGCCGTGGCTCGGATTAGCGCTGCGTGCTCTAAACCATGACAATCGTAACTATTTTACACGCATGCTCATCGAAACTTTGACCGGCCTGGGCGCTGTATTTATAGCGAGCGTTGAGCAATCTCACTGCGTCTATTTGTTACGATCGCTGCGTTATGGGGCCCGGTGTGTACGCTCCTGCGCATCGAGCGACGCTCCAATGGAAACCGCAATGCAGGTGGAGGCCCAGGATCATGATGAGCAAGGCGTGCAGCTGTCCTCCGAGTCCCCGTCGACGTCTATTACTACCAAGCCGGACGCCAACAAGGCCCCTGCAAATGAAGAGCTTACCAACGAGCGGCGGCGGCTGCTGGGCTTCACGCTGCAGCTGCTGCACGAGTTCCTGTCGGCTCACGCGCTCGAGCGCACGGCCGAGTCGCTGCGGCACGAGCTCGAGGCAGCGGCGTCGTCGCTGGCAGCTGCCTCATCGACAGCCAACGCGGAGCTGTGGTTCGACATGCAGCAGCGGTGCCGCAGTGTTCTCAGCAGCAGAGGCGGGAAGCCCATGCGGGCGTCGTCAGCGTCGACGTTGGAGCAGTTGGTGGCGTTCGTGGTGGAGCTGCCGGCGCTGCGAGCAGGCGGGCGGTTCGCGCTGGACGTCGGCGTGTCGGCGAGGAGCCCGCTCACCGTGTTTGCGTCCCCCAAGACGAGCGCGTTCGACGGCGGCGTGAGCGCCAAGAAGAAGCGAGCGCTGCAGCTGGGCGGGGAGGGCGCCGCGTCGTCCTTCACGCTCATGGACGCGTACGCGCAGACACGGTCGCCCGTGGAGCTGCCGAGCCAGCGACGGCGCCAGCAACAGCAGCAGCAAGCGTCAACGCCGTTGCCGCCGTCTTCCGAGACGCCTACGACCATGGAGTCGGAAGCTTCGGAGCCGGCGGCAGCTCCATCCGAGCCAGACGACCACGTTGCCAGCGATGAAAGAGACGATGAGGAAGTATCTACCACCGATGGAAACGACGAACACCCGCCGTCCACCAACTTGGACAGCAAGAGCAACAACAGCGAGGCGAACATGACGGCAGCTCGCAGCTTCAAGACGGCCGCCTCCGTCACGTTCGCAGAGCAGCAGCAGTCGTCCGCGCCCTCGTCTCCGTCCCTGAAGCAACGCCTGCAAGTGCGCAAGAAGAAGCGGCGGCCGCACCACGCTTCTTCCCACGGGCATGCGCGTCACTCGCCGCTGCCGTCGCCCGCGTACCCGCGCAGTCCGTGGGGCAACGTGGCGCTGCATGCGAACAAGCACTTCGCGGCGGGCAGCACGGCGCGCGTGCACGCCGACTTCGACGCGCCCATCCGGCGCAGCAACGACGCCGCGGCGCCCCAGAGTCTGCAGGCGCCCGAGTCGGCGCTGGTGCGAGCGCTGGACGCCACGCTGCAGCGCGACCTAGGCTCCGTCCGGCTCGTCGACCGCGAGCTGCGGCACCTCCGCCTGGAGAAGATCCGGTCCGACAGCACCGGCACGGTGGGCGCCTCCGGCGGCGAAGAGGACGCGTACGAGCGCGCGCTGATGCTCGAGAAGTTCGGGTCCACCAAGCGCGTCGAGTGCGCGCTGTGCGCGTTCCCCTTCCTGCTGTACAACCTGCCGCACCGCGTGTCCTTCAAGTGCGTCATGGACGTGCACGACGCCTGGGGGTTCGCGCCGACGGACCGCGCCACCGCTGCCAAGTACCGGCCGCCGCTCTGCTACGACGCCGTGCGTGTCTGCCGCATGTGCGCGCCCATCGTGCTCCAGCACGCGACCAAAGGAGGCAGCCTCGACGACGGTCCCCCACTGAGCGAGAGCCGCTCCGTCGGGTCGCTTCCGTCGCACCGCCGCAAGCCGCGGAGTCGCGGAGCGGCGCTGGCGCCGTCGTCCTCGCCCTCGTCCGCAAGCTTCTGCTCCGACCCGTACGCGCTACCTCCGCTGTTCGCCAACGACTTGATGGACGAGCGCGACGCCTTTGGCCACGACCGAGGCTACGGAGGTGGGTACGGAGGTGCAGGTATCAACGGAGGAGGGTCGAACGGCTCGGGCTTTGCCAACTGTGGCGGCGGCATGCTCGAGTCGCCCGCCAAGACGATCGTGTACGCCAACCAGACGGACGCGACCGCCTTCATGAGCGCCAAGGAGTGGGAAGTGATCAACCCGCACCGCAGCAGCATTCGCCAGGTCATGGAGAAAACCGTCCACATGCCTTCATCCAGCAAACACGAGCACTAGAGGCGGTATAAATGCACCAGCATGACGAGAAAGGATCGTTTTCAATGGGACCAGAGGTTTGTATTACCCACTTAGCATCTCCACCGCTCCAACCGGCAGCAAGGCCGCTAGCCAGAGCGAGGGAGACACGTGGAGGAGGCTACACCGACTAGCAACCGAGCAGAAATGGGCGCTTAAGCGCTCTCCTCGCCCTGGAACTTGTACGTGGCGTGGCACTTGCCGCAGTAGTGACGGTCGAAGTGCGTGGCCATGAACACGCCGGCGCCGCACTGCGGCGACGGACACTCCTTCTTCAGGCGCTTGATCTTGCCGTTGTCGTCCACCTTGTAGAACTTGAGCACGGCGAGCTTGACCTTGCGGTGCTTGTGCTTGATCTTCTTGGGCTTGGTGTACACCTTCTTCTTGCGCTTCTTGCCACCACCGCGCAGACGCAGCACCAGGTGAAGCGTCGACTCCTTCTGGATGTTGTAGTCCGATAGCGTGCGGCCATCCTCGAGCTGCTTGCCCGCGAAGATCAGGCGCTGCTGGTCAGGGGGGATTCCTGTGAATCACATCATCACACTGTGAGTTGACCATACTCTTGTGTCCACTAGAAGAACCGACGAAGGGACGCACCCTCCTTGTCCTGGATCTTCTGCTTGACATTGTCAATGGAGTCGGACGGCTCCACGTCCAACGTGATGGTCTTGCCCGTGAGGGTCTTGACGAAAATCTGCATTTTCTGCTTGCGTGAAGAGACGACGATTAGTGGATCAAGTTCGTCCCTCCATCGCAGGGTTGGATGCCGGTCACCGGCACGCGCAGCCTGCTCCTTCGGGCCATTCGTAACGTCCAAAGAGCGAGCGGCAAGCAGCTCCAGTCAGAAGCCAACGACCATCAATAGCCCACCCGCCACTCGCCCTTGTTCTTGCCCCGATGACGACCGAAGGAGATCGCGATGCGCACCAGGACCGGCATCGCAAGCAAGCAACTATGCAGCGATACATATACCTACGGATCAGAGGCGGGCGCAGCAACCCCGAGAGGCCACCGCGCCGAACCTCCAATCCGATCCTTGATATACACACTCGACGCATAATTCTCGCAAGCGGCGGGCCGTCGGGCGGTCAAGGGGGCGTGGGGGGCGCCCCCGTCCACTCCTCTCCCTCGCGGGAGGTCTCCGTGTCTCCTCCAAGAAGGCGAACGAAACGCGGCAGCGCGCCGCTTGGTCGTGGAACAGGTCGATCGCTCTCTTCTATCTCGCGCGTAGTGTGTTTGTGTATGTGCCCGTGCCTTGGTCCGAAAGAACCCGCACGAGGCCATCAAAAGGATCGGCGATCCGCCAGGTAGTCCGTTGTCGCGCCCATAGCCGCCAGCCCGTCAGCCAAGACAAAAGCCGCGGCACATACCGTCGATTTGGCCTCGGTTCCCAATTCCAAACTAACGGGACCCAGGCCGGCGGCTCGCCCCCGAGCCGCCATTTTCCCCCCAGGCGGGTGGCGAGCAGCGCCGCCCGCGCAATGACTGGCCCGCACGAAAACAACAGGGTTACACGGGTAAAATACGGATGTATAGTGTTTTAAACATTTGCAAAGTGCGGGGTACGAGGGGTACGCTCGTCAGAGAAGTACGGTTACGCGAACTTATCGGCGACCAAATGAGAAGTGATGGTCACTTCAACCCAGAAAGGACGTGTCCGGCGGCAATCTGGGGTCAGTCGCGAATTCACCGAGAGAACGCGAGGTGCCGTCGTGTGTGTGTGAGCCGTCGAAGGTAGCTAAATGGTATGTGCGGAAGGAGAGAAGCAGCGTGACGGGCGACGCCCGAGCGCGTCTTGGTGGCTGCCGCGATTGCTCTGTGAGACCGCGCTGGGCAGGCTGAGGTGTGGTCAGGTCCGGCTAAGATGAGGTACGCAGCAGATATCCGTGGGCCGCTGACGCCCTGCGCTTCCGCGTTAAACCTCAGCATGGCGCGTCCACTCCAGCTCACTCATCACTCGCGTTCTCCCCGTCAAGCGACAGGAATAGCGTCAGCGTCACTTTTCAGAGAACTAAGTTCTCCAGGCACGAATCAGGTACTTCTCTGTATTTTCTGTAATCTCATGTCAACTATCTTTGGAGGTCGGATCGGTACAAAGCTGCCTACCTATTGTTGTCCAGCGCGTGATTCCTTCTGGATTGGTCCCAAGCTCCGCGTGCACCCGACACCACGTTCGCTCCTTCCACTTGACATCCTGCTGGACAAGTAAAGCGCGCTTCAATTCGGCAGCGACTTGGCACACGCGAGACGACCGCGAGATGGGGACGCTGGGCGTCTTCGCGTCTTCGTATTGCTCAACAAGCGCGCACTCGTGCGTGCTACTAGACTCGTGGCTCGCGCTGACGCTCCTGGTGCTCTCCGTTGTCGCTGTCATCGCACTTCTCGTCTGCTGCCGCTTTGTGCTCCTAACCAGGGCCAGCGATAACATTGGAGAAGACGGTGAAGATGTGGACAGATCGACTATCCGGCGTGTCCTCTCTGGGCTCCACCGCCGTAACCGAAGCCGTGTCAGCCCGCCAAGCAGCAAGGTGCAATCGCTGCCACTCGCAGTCATCAAGAAGGACGCGACAGCTGCCAACATCCACAGCCACAAGAACTCGCGGCAGCACGGCGCTGATTTTCTCATGCAGACCCGCCGCATGTCCATCACCGACATGGCTTCGGGTACTTCTTCGCATCAGCTCCAACGACGAGCCCCTCGCGCTGAACCTGCAGTGCTGAGCGTCGTCAAGCCACTCGCCGAGATTGTGCCGCCCGGAGGAACAAGTGAGAGCGGAGGAAGAAAGCGACCACGCCCGTCGCCACTGATTGTGACTGACAACAACGCTGGTGAAGGTGACACGGGTACAAGGAAGAATAGCAGCAGCTTCAAGTTGTCGCTCCCCAGTTTGCGTCGCACCTCGCAGGAGCGCAGCGATCAGCAGCGAAAGGTGAGTGGGACAACGTCCGCTACTGCTGCTAACACTTCTAGCGGGAACGATGAATTCATCGATGAGGCTGCGCTCAGCTCGGACGCGTCATTTGTCACGTCGTCAGCGCCGTCGTCACCGTCCATGACGAGCAAGATTACGGCGGCACTGCGTACACCGTTCACTCCCAAGCGCAAACTCACGCAGCAACGGCAGCTTCTGAAGCGGCAGCAGTCAGCAGCGTTGTTCGCCCAACCATCGTATAGCGTCAAGCACGAGCTCGCGGAACTGTCGCCCGATGATCGCGTACAGAATGAGCGGCGGTCGAGCATCCAGCGTCGCGCGGCTCGTCGCTTGAGCGTGGGCGCGAGTTCATTGCTGCACTTCCAGGTCGGTCCCGACCATGCAGCTGTGTCAGTGTACGAGGTCAAGCTGCAAGAGATCACTCTCGTCAAGCGGCTGGCGCTCGGGCCTCTCAGTGAAGTGTACGCGGCGATCTGGCGCGACACCAAGGTGGGCGTCAAGCTGCTCATGCCGCGCGAAGGCGTCGTGGACCACCTAGAAGAGGCCGTGCGCAACTTTCGGCGAGAGATCTGGGTCATGAGCTGCCTCAAACATCCGAACGTGCTCACGCTCATCGGTGCGAGTCTCACACCGTTCTGCTACGTGCTCGTCATGGAGTACATGACAAACGGCTCGCTGTACGACTACTTGCGCGACGCCGACAATTTTTTCCCGCACCAAATGGTATTGACGGCCGCTCTGGACATTGCGGTCGGAATGGCACACGTCCACGCAGCGGGCGTGTTGCAGCGCGATCTCAAGTCAAAGAACTGTCTGCTGTCGGACAATCTCGTGTGCAAGGTGGCCGACTTCGGGCTTGCGCGCTTCGTCAAGCCCAACTCGACGTATACGTTCGTGGGCACACCGTTCTGGGCCGCACCCGAGATCATCCGTCACGAAGACTACTCCGAGAAGGCTGACGTGTATTCGTTCGCGATCGTATTGTGGGAGCTTGTCGAGCGCAAGGATCCGTACGGAACGCTCAATGCGTTCCAGGTTCCGCTCCAGGTCGCCAACGATGGTCTGCGACCGGCCGATTTCTCGCGCCCTGCCCCTCTGGGTCTTGAGCCATTGATGAAGCAGTGCTGGGACGCCGACCCCGAGCAGCGCCCGCCCTTTGCCGAGATCGCTGACACACTTCACAAGTGGTTGTTCCCTCCTTCGGATGGCAACGGCGGCGATGCGAGTGATGAATTTGGAGGAGACGACGCGATGGGAAATAAGATCGCTGTTGTGGACTTGGACCTGTCGACGCACATCGCGAGGGGACAGCATGCGGCCACCGAAGAGGGACTCCATCGCTTCGCCGAGTCGCACGACGCCAGTGAGAAGACGATCCCCATCAAGCTCTCGTCCGCGCAACCGCCGCGCGGGTCCGCGACCATGGTGGCTATGCCTGGTGGGTCACCTGCGATCTCATGGCTCAAGCGCAAACCATCTTTCAACCGCTCTGGAAGTGATCGGTCCGTCACCAGCGCCGGCAGCAACGGAAATGGAAACACCAACGTCAACATCCACGGCACACTGCTTCGGCGCCAGGGCTCGCACCGCAGCACCAGCGGACAAACGTGAGAGGTACGTACAGGCGTGTATTTACAGACACAGTTTAGTTTGTTGCTTCCCCATAATTCGATAGATAGCGAGCTATGTACATGAGCGAGGGCTAACAGTTGCTCTCTCCTTCACTCCCCATTCAGTAGTCGCCCGCAGTGCGCCCAGCCCGCGCGCGTCGGCGTCGCGATTGGCTCGGCATCTGCCGCGAGCTGCGTCGCTTGCCCATCGACGGCTCTGCCGTCATCGTTGGCTGTTGCTGATCCGCAAGCGACGGGAGTTGGCTGGTCGCCTGACTGGCGACGTCCACGCCGCTGATGCTACTCGCGGACAACAGCGCAAGGCTGCGGCTGCTGGCGGTGCTGCGCAACACCTCACGCAGCATCTTCTGGTAATAATCCTCATCGTTCTCGTCATCGCAGTGGTGTCGGCGCGGTGGTTGCTTCGAATTGCTGTTACCCTCGAGCGTCATCGACTCCTTTCGCTGCAGCGCAGCCGCCAAGGCCACGAGCGCCTGTTGCTGCTGTTGCTGCTGCTGGTTCTGCCGCATCGAACGGCGGCGTTGCAGTGACGCGCCGGTGCTGACACCCGTACCAATGTGGTACTGGTGATACGACGGCTGCTGACTGCCGCTGCCGCTGCTGATCGCGCTCGTCAGTCTACGGAAGCTGCCAAACGTGAGCCCGTTGATGCCCAAGCTGGATCCGCGACGCAGACTCACCGTGTTGGTGTTCGAGTAGGTCGTTGAGGGCGGCGCAGGGGCCAGCAAGTCCGTGGACGAGAAGCTCACGAGCGAGGCCGCGCCCAGCGACGACGACACCATGGACGTATCCGTCCGCATGCTCATCATGTGGTCCACGCCGTGCGGGTAATGCTTGTGCTCCACCACCTCCAACATGTCGGCGCTGTCTTCGGCAGCTTTGTTCTCGCCATCGTACGAAAGGCGGTCGTAGCGGCGCTTGGTCGGGCGTGGGTTGAGACTCAGCCGCATCTGCTGGTGCTTCTCGGACTCGGGGCGCGACGATGTCACCGAGATTGAGGAAGTCGGGCGATTGTCATTCATGTGCGAGCTGTTGTCATCGTCCACCGACAGCGCAAGCACGGGCAGCGATCCCGTCATGGACAGCGCCCTGCTGCCTCCTTCTCCAAGTAGAGCGGCCACAGTAGAAGGGCGACCAGCAGTAAGTGGCGAGCGTTTGCGCTTCTTTTCAAGTCGCGCGAGCAGCCGCGCATTGACGAGAGCGCCGGCGTTGGGCGTGACGGAGCACACGCACGGCAGGCAAAAGGTCTCGGTGCACGTCCTACTGCCGGCACTACTTGTGGTCGCGGTGGCCGCGGTTGCACCGGTGGGATCGTGGAAATGCTGGTAGTGCGAGCAGAAGATGGGACGCGTGACGCGGCAGGTGCGGCACGTGAGCGTCCAGCAGCTTCTACAGGCGCGCGGGGCGTCCCAGAAGTAGAGTGCGCGTGCGCAGACTCCACAGCGAGGCTTACCACCCAGAGCGGTGTTGGTCGTCTTGGTCGCGAGCGCCACCCGACTCTGCAGTAGCGGGAGGGAGGGAGCGTGGAGTAATGCTGTCAGGTTCTTCGCCTCTCCAGTCCGCACCGAGTTGGCGAGCGACGTGAGAGCATCGGCGACGCACAGGTCACTCAGGAGGGGAGGCACGCGGCCGTTGGGCGAGAACTCGCCGTGCGCGAACACTGACACGCGGTCGTCGTCCACGCGCTTGAAGATGATGGCGAGCGACAGGAACCCGCGCACATACCGCGTCGACTGCGATGTGGAGTGTGATACGGTGCGGGTCGCGCGGTGCGGCGACAAGGAGGGCGAGAAGGTGCGCTCGTAGTCGTCGATCGGGTCGATCGACTGCAGCACGACGTATCCCATGTCGTCGCCAAAGTCGTCCCGGTAGCAGTCCATTTTCTACCAAGGCCACAGCGAGCACACACACACGTCAGACAACCAGTAGAAGGAGATGCACGCTCTCTACTCGGCCGCTTCTTTACCTTGAAGCACAGAAAGTCGCGGAGCTTGCAGAGCCCAAGGCCCAGCATCTTAACAGCCGTCCACGTGACGCCCGCGAACTGGAACGGCCGCTGGTCGCACCCACGCTTGTCGACTCGAAGCACGCGCGCGTCCACAAACCGCCGATTGAGCAGTACATGCAGCACGCGCGACTCGCGGGTCGTGTCGGCGTAGAGTCCGTTCATCACGTCGTCCAGCGAGCCGTGGACCGTGCCCACCGCCATGACCGCCCTGCCGGACCCACCGGTGCTACCCGTTGCGGTTGTATAGGATTTCCGCTGGCGGAAGACGCGGATGTCGTTGTTCTCGCGGATGAGTTTCCACTGCGCGGATGAGGAGCGGCCAGCAGACCCGGCGGATGACATTCTCCGTCCCCGTGGCGTCCTGATAGGAGAGGATGCGGATGTCTGTCCGCGTTCTTCCCGATCGCGTAGCAGTCGCATGGCGTGCTTGAGTCGCTGGTCGCACTGGTGGTGGTACATCTTGATCCTCGCGGACGACACGTCGTGCAACGACTGGCGGATGGCGTCGCACGGACCGCCCGCTGCGTCCGCGCGGACGCCACAGACGTCGTCGTCGTCCACGCATGGGACGAACGCGCGCACGTCGGCGACGCTCGCGGACGGGTCGACGTCCATCTCGAACGTCGAGCAGCCGGACACGAGCGGCCCGCTAAGCGACGGCGCGTTCACCACCGTCATTACGTTGCGGTCGGTAGTGCAATGCGGAGACTTGGTGCCGCGAGCAGCGTCGATTCTGGAATGGGAGGACGTTACGACGTGTTTTTTTAGTTACTGTTGCAGACGAAGCTACACCGGTAGCCAAGCGAAGGCCACATAGACACACAGTAAAATGGAATAAGGAATTTTCCTCCTTCCTACCGGATCTGTTCAGGTGGGGCGAAATGGAAAACTGGTGTAGAGGGAATTACGACGCTTTCGCCTCCCCAAGAGTCTCAAGATACTTTTTTTTGGGAGAACCGCTCCAGCGTCGCCACTTCCTCCGGTTAGTTGCCGTTCTACCGGAGCGATCGACGTGTCGGTCGCGCGGTAGAGGACCCAACGCGCCAAACCCCGAAATGGTAGAGAGGGCTCTCCTACCTACCTCGGATCTCTGGGTGGGTGCTGCTGATCGCCCGATCGATGGCTACGGTAGGAAGGGAGCGCTTTTGCTCACCTCGCTCTACTCGGTAGGGCGCATCCTCCCTGTTTTTCTCGCCTTCTTGATTCCCTCCGACCCTCTTCTTCTTCTTTTGCGAAATATTTTAACAGCGCTGGACTGATGCTGTGTTACTACAGACAGACCTCTCTATTGTGGCCCATATAAATTTTTATACCTTTTCTTAAGCGATTATAGTGATGGGCTGTCTTCACATAGATCTAGATAGCGAATACTAGTATTTAATACCCTGAAAAAGAGATGGTGATGAGTTCTGCCTTATCGCAGGGGTCGCCAGTATTGGGAGGTCTATCTGTAGAAAGTTGTAGGTTCGTACATTAAACTAGGCTTTCCATTCGGCGTTCGTGAGTGTAATGTAAGGTGACTAGTGCGCTTTGTGGTAGTTTTAGCTTTTCCACCTTAAATTTGGACCTTGACGTGACAACATTATCACTTCTCACAGGCATTATTTTTTCCTCCACGCAAATCAGTTCGAGACCTTCGTTCCGACGAGAAGCTGTCGTAATTGGTCGTCCAGGATGCCATCTTCTCTGCGTTGATGAGGCTGGCGAAGGGAAAAGATCGAACTGCATTTGGCGCGGTTGAGTCCTCAAAAGGTAACCGGCTGTGCGCGCCAAAATGAAAAGGAAACGCAGCAAAAAGAAAATAAGTAAAGTTAGCATAGGTTCAATCGAACGAGCTCTTAGGAAAATATAAAATGTGACAGGTTTCTGGTATAATGACCGACCATTGCAGAATCATGATTGTAATGATCAAACTAAATTATGATCTGGCATGTATTACCGCACGACAGCCCACTTCAGGGTTACTTCAAAGTGTAATTTGTGAAGTGATGCCGGCAACTGAAACTCTACTATATCCACTTTCTGCCACGATGACGTGACGGGAATTCAGTATGGGACGAGATATTTTTGAAAATGCGACGTTCAGACTCATTTCCAGTATTCTGGGGTTAAAACCAACACTTGGTTTTAGAATGCGGTGTTAAATGACGCGATTTTCCTGCAGAGTTGTACGAGACAACTCGTTTAGAGCCAAAAGATTGCAAATGCTGTGTACGACAGGGTGCTGTAGTGTTTTCTGACCAAAAGCCACAAACTTGCCCTACTTGTTGGTTGGTATCACATGCTGCACCATTCCCGCAGTTACAATCTGATTTGTTCCAACGCGGAGAAGATCATCACGCCACAACGATAAGTACACATGTATATCAGATTGGGGCCAAATTTGCTAGTGAGGCGGCTTGATTGACTCGGGGTGTACAGTATAATGAAAACTTGCATTTTCACAGCGTATTTGCGAATCTGTCGCAATGGATATTTTTCTCAGGCTACCACGAGCAGCTGGCTACACTCCCAACCACAATTATATGGACAATCGCTATTTGGTCGTAACTTTAAAACTACTGAGCCAATCGAGACGCTGTTTAGATATGAGGTTATTTTAGGGGAGCAAATACGGAATATACGCTAAGGCTGCTGATTGGTGCGTTCGTGGCATGGCTCCCATACAAAAAAAGATTTTGGCA
>JAADXW010000580.1:0-18945 GCA_023337975.1 Phytopythium ostracodes
ACAGTCGGCAAGAAGCGGGCGAGCCTGCTCGTGAGGTGTCGTGAGCGCCAGCTTGAAGCTGGGGAACGCGCACACAAGATCCCAACCAACATTGGTGACGGCTTTACCCGTCTTGCGTCTACGTCAACGTGTGTAGCTGTGCTGTTGTTCGTCGTATGGTGGGGGCGTGCGCGCCATCGGCTGTGTGCGATAGGTGTGTGCATCAGCATGAAGTCGAGTATGGCGAGCGGAGCTACAGATATCGAGTAAGTGGGTTTGCCTTTGCATGTTCTGCGTGGTTAATCGGTTGCACAGTAATGGAACGTGGTACTCACCGACACGGAGTCACATCGTGAAGCAAGATGGGTGAGCAACAAGCGAGCGATGTACGGAGTGAACAGGCTCGAGTTCGATTGGTGGTGTGGTAGAACTGACCAGATGTCAGCCTAGGCAAAGGAGGAAAGTGGCTTAGACACACAAGTCTACGGGAGAAAACGTCGCTCTGGCTGCTGCGCTGGAAGAGTCCAGGGGTAACACGAGCTTTGGTAGCTGAAGCGCGTATGCGTGCAGCTTCGCGCGGCACTTGCGCACGCTGTCGCCCAGCATGCCGCCGAAACCTCATCAGGAAGCGGCTGAGAGCGTCAACGGTACTGATTTCTCAGACTGGCACGAAGGATTAAGCACCCGCAGTGTGTAGCTGCAACCAGCATTGCCGCTCAACGGATAGCCGCAACCACTTCAAAATTCGACAGCAAGCAAGCACGACTCCGTTTCTCTCGGCATCATGCCTTTCCGCGCGACCCATGAGCAGACGACGCAGCACCGCACGGGTGTCATCCTCAAGCTCCGCGTGTCGTTGCCGTCACACCACTCAATGCCCAAGACGTCACCGATGCACTGCGCGAGTGCTGTATGGCCACGGCGGTGCACATGATGCGGCCGCAGGGGTGCTTCGCCGTGTGCTACGCGTCTCCACCATCGTCGCTGGACACCGCGGCGACCACCATCCAAACCAAGGCCCGGCTGCAGTCCCTCCAGACGCGAGCGCTCCCCAGTCAGGCCAGGCGCCTGGTCTCCCAACCTTCCTGCGCGTCGAGCTCGATCGCGTGCAGCGGCTCTGGCAGCGAGAGTTGAGGAAGTACCAGCGTGATACGGCTGACAATTTCACAGTACCGGTGCCTGTGTAGCCCGTTGGCACTTCCAGCGCGAGAGGCCGAAGTTGTCAACGGGCTACATAGCGACGTTTTTTCCCGCCTCCGGATCGACTTGTGAATCTCGGCTAGTTTCCGCAGGATGTTCCGGATTTCTGAAGGCCGCCAGTTTTCATCGAGCACTGCGGAGCTTCGTACTCTCGCCATTGGGCCGGCGCCCATTTCGTAGAGCAGTCTAGCGCTGACACGCGGCATGACGATGCTTATGGGGAGGTCACAAGACGCAGGCGTGTGCGAGACGGAAGTAAGCAGCAGTACAGAGCACGCAACGAGGAAACGCTTGACATGCCCTCTGCGTCAACAGCTACGGCTCCCTACATGGCAGTCCCGGGACTTCAGCGGATCCAAAAAGGCAACTATTCTCTATTCCACGTTGAACACTGACGTATGCCATACGAAAGGTCCACTATCCTTGCTCTCCCGTGTTTGTGCCCGTCACTCAACCAGCATTTTGTGGTTGTGACCGTCACTAAACGCAGAGCGTCAAGCCAATCACGTCCACCCGCGCGAGAAAAAGACGCCGACACAAAGCGCGGAGAAGTCCAAGAAGGAGAAGGAGAAGGAGAAGGGGGAGCGGAAAGATCGCTCGCTCGTTAGAGGCACAGGCATTGTACCAGGCGCCATGTTCCGCTCGTCGCAGTCCGGCAGCTGGGCAGACGACGACGTGGACGCGCCGCCCGCCGCGCCGTCATCAAGCGCGCCGCGCTCGCAAGATGTGAGAGGAAGCGCCGGCCGCTTCGACCGGTCGAACGAGGGCAGAGGCAGCCGCTTCGACCGGTCAAACGAGGGCGGCGGCGGCCGCTTTGACCGGAACGAAGGCGGCGGCGGTCGCTTTGATCGCAGCGAAGGCGGAGGAAGTCGTTTCGACCGGTCGAACGAGGGCGGCGGCCGCGCGGACCGGAGCGAAGGCGGGCGGTGGGAGCGCAACGCAGACCTGCCGGCGCGCGGAGGAGGCCGCGACTACGACAACCACGGGCGCGACCGCCGCGGAGAGCGCGACAGCTACGCGCGGCAGGACCGACGTGGCGAGCGCGACTTCCAGCGGGCGCCGCCGATGCCCGTCGAGCGCGGCTTTGTGGTGTCCATGCGCGAGAACTTTGGCTTTGTAAGCTGCGCGGACCGCGAGGGCGACCTGTTCTTCCACGTGACGGAGGCGCCGGTGGACGTGCAGCTGAACGACGAGGTCGAGTTCCGCGTCAAGTTCAACCAGCGCTCGCAGAAGGACCTGGCGGTGCAGCTAGTGATCCTCCCCAAGGGCACCATCGTCATGGAGGATGTGCGTCGGTGATCAATACGCTGATGGGTGACCAATATGGGTGGAGTAACTAATGCTTCCTTTTTATGCTGAGCAGGTCTCGGAGGAGGTGTATGACGGCGTGGTGACCAAGGGACTGCCTCGCGGCGGCTACGGGTCGTCTTTCAACGACTCGCGACGAGAGGAAGGCCACGGGCTCATTGAGGTCTATCGACCTTCCGACGTGGAGGACGCGGAGCCGGAGTTGCCTGCTAGCACAGAGGACAAGGAAGCTACCGATGCGGCTGATACCCCTGCGACCGAAGCGCCGATCGCCCGGAAGGAGTTTGTTCGCTTCAACAGCGAGAGCGTAGCGGGCGTCGCCGAGGCTAACGACGACAAGGACGACAAGAACCAGGAGGGCGACGTTCGTAAGAAGGGAGGCCGCAACCACGCGAAGGTCCCACACTTTGGAGATGAAGTGCGCTTCCGCATTGCGACGCACCGCAAGACCGGTGTCGAGCGCGCAGTGGAGCTGATCGTCACATTGTCGGCCAGGGAGAAGCTGGATAAGGAGATCGAGCAGAAGCTGAAGACGATGGAACGCGAGTGTGGCGTCGTCGACCGCATTAAGGCCGGTGGCGGCTTTATCAAGTGCTGCGATCGCCAAGAGGACGTCTACTTTCCGTTTCACGAGGTCCGCGAGCCTGCTTCAGGTTCTCAACCTGCGAGTGGAGACAGCGAGAACGCGCCGGCTGATGGCGAGGCCAAGCAGCAGCGATCATCAGGCCAGCGCCCATCAAAGAGCGCGCTGCGTGAGGGCGACGAGGTGTCGTTCTACGTTTATGAAGAGCAGGATGATGAGTCGGGCCGCTCGCGGCCGCGCATGACAGCTCTGCGCGTGCAGAAGCTGCCGCCGGGTACTGTTTCCTTCGAGGAGTTCATTCGATCGGATGTTGAGGGCAAGGTGACCAAGGTGCCGAAGGAACCTCGGAACGGACCGGAGATCCTCGGAATCATCACTCTCCCAGAGGCTCCTCCTGCTGAGACCGCTGCGTCTACAGTTGAGGAGGGTGCTGACGCTGTTGCAGCTGATGAGGTGAGTAAAGATGCAAAGAAGAAGGGAACGCTGAAGCGAAAGAAGAAGGTGACGCTGCCGTTCCGCCTTTCGGACACGGAAGACATGAGCTATCTCCCGGCTAGCGGCGACAGAGTTGTGTTCGACGAGGTGCTGGACAAGCGATCAGGAAAGCACAAGGCCATCCACGTTCGCGTGCTGGAACTCAATCCGAAGCACCGCGAGACTGGCGTTATCGCGACGATGAAGGACGATTTCGGCTTCATCAAGTGTGCGGAGCGCGCGTCGGACGCGTATTTCCGGTTCACGGACGTGATGAGCGTGCGCAACGACTTCCGCGTTGGCACGGAGGTGTCGTTTGACGTGAGTGTGGACTCGTCGAAGCCAGACAGCGCGCGCGCGACGCGGATAGTGATCTTGCCGCATGGAAGCATCGAGTGGGAAACTGTTGTCGCCGACGAGGTCCCTGGCGAGGTGATTGTGGCGCCGTCAAAGCGCTCGAACAATACTCGCGGTGGTCACGCGAAGCTGTTGCAAAAAGGCCATCATGGTCGCATTCGGTTTGCCTTGCCGGACGGAAAGATGGTGATCGACTTGCTACCGGAACTCAAGCAGGAGGTGGACGCGACGTTCATCGCGAATGACCCGAGCGACGTGAAGGAAGATGAGGAGGTTCGTTTCGAGTTCCCGACGACGTTGTCCAAGTTTGAGCGTGCTATGATCCACGAGTACTGCGAGTGGCTTGGTATTACCCACGAGAGCGCAGGAGAGAAGCAGAACCGACGCCTTGCGGTCGTGTCGAAGAGCAAGCTTCTGGCTGCGGACATCGCGGCGAAGCAAGCCTCCATCCCTGAGTCGGAGGTGGAGTTTAAGATGGAAGATGTGTCAGATGTGCGATACGACCCGCGCGTCGGCGACCAAATCAAGTTCCAGCTTGCGCTTTCTAAGCGGACCAAGCAGTTGGTCTGCAAGTCTGTTGCTTGTGTGAAAGCAGCGGCCTCGTCGCAGAAGAAAGCAAGCGATGCGAAGGACTCGGGCAAAGCAGAGGCTGCGAAGGGAGAAGGCTTTATTACTGCGATCAAGAGCGAGGGTTTCGGGTTCATCCGACCGGCCAACAAGGGCCAGGGTGTTGCGGAGAATATCTTTTTCCATGTGAATGCCGTCGTGTCTGGCCAGCGCGTGGATGAGCTGAAGGAGGGCATGGAAGTCCAGTATACTGTCAGCTACGACGACAAGAAGAAGAAGTCGCGCGCGGTGGGCATCACCGTCGTTCCGGCTGGAACAATTAAGGAGGTCGAGGTCCAACGCGTCCGCGGTGTTGTGACGCGCGCGAGCACTCTGAATCGCATGAAGGGCGGCGCTCGCTTCAGCAAACCATCGAACAACAAGCCAGCGAGCACGGTCGGCAAGATTCGTATTGCTTCCTCCGAAGGGAGCAACGAAGGAGACAAGGACGAGGCTGACGCTGGCCATAAAGACGACGATGAGCAGGAGGGAGTGAACGAAGCGGAAGCCGAAACCCATGAGGATGCCGACGCTCAAGGCGAGGAGGAGACCAAGGCTGAGCCGGAAACGAGCGAGGCGACTGAAGGCAAGCAAGAGAAGAAGGGCGAGCACAAGGCGGACACTAAGAAAAAGGCGGAGAAGAGTGTGTATTTCTACCACATTCAGGACATCACCGACCAAACGGTGGTCTTGCGTGAGGGAGATGAGATCGAGTTTTTGCCGCTGGCAACGGCGAAGGGCATGCGCGCGACCAAGATTCAGGTGGTGGCGTCGCACGCCAAGCAGGGCGTCGTTGTGAAGGTGTCGGAAGACCTCGGTGGCATCATCCTCGCAGACGGCGACGATGCTCTGGAAGCGCGCTTCAACGCTCGTAATGTCTTGCGTGGCGACATTCTGAAGGAAGGAGATCGCGTCGAGTTCGCGTACAAACCCGTCGTTCCGCTGTCAAACAAGAAGAAGGCTGCCGCTACCGAGGAGGCCTCGGAAGAAACAGCTGACGCAGACGAGAGTGCGCCGACGCTGGGCCAGGCCACAAGCGTTCTTCGCATCGGCTCGTCGTCATCGGAAGACCAGCAGTCGTCCAGACGGGAGGCGCGGTCGGTTAACTCGACGCTCCTGCAAGCCATGCGACAGGTCGGCGTGAACGCGATGGTCGCCTCGCGGATGGCCAAGGGCCCCGACGGCACGCGTGGATTCAAGGAGAGCTGGCGTAGCGACCTCGCGAACGCGACGACGAAGGCGGCTGACGTGGTTGACACGCCCGCTGACGTGACTAACACGCCCGCTGACGTGGCCGACAAGGCTGCCGAAGTGGACGCGATGAGCGCAGCGGAGCAGGATGCTGCCGAGACCTCAGCATAACTAGCGAGCATCCCCACCCCAGTAGCAGTGCCAAGATAAGATCGACGCACCCCGGGATGCAGTCCAATTTCTCTTTTTTGCACCGATCGTCGGCGTCTTCGGGCGCGTGTTCTTCTCTCTCTCGTGTCGGGGTCTGCAGGGAAGATGCGGGGACTCCATGCTTGCTCTGTCTGTTGTTTGGTGTCTGTTTAGGCGCGGCGCTCGCGGATGTAGATGGAGAAGAACTTCTCGGCGCGGCTCTCGAGCGAAGCATACGGGTCGGGGAACTTGTGGCACGCGATTGCGATGAGCGCTTCTTCAAACTCGGGGTATGCCAGCTCTTCATCTTCACGTGACCGTCCGATGGCTGACGTTGCTGCAGATGTAGACGATGACGACGACGCCTCCGCCGCTGCAGCGCTCCTCGTGACTTTCTGGACGATGCCGAGCACCTTTTCGCTGTTGAGCGCCATGTCCAGGATGCCCTTGTCGAGCATGCACTGGCTGAAGGTGAAGGCGGTCATGCGCGCTTTGTGGCGCTTCTGTTTGGGGTCCTCGGCCGCGTACTTGGCGTACAGCTCCTTGAGCGCGTCGGCATACTTGATCATAAGCCGGCGGATGTTGGGCTCTTCGAGCTGCTTGCGGAACAGGTCGGCGTCCGCGCGGAACGCGAATGGCAGCACGCAGTTGTCGACGAACAAGCAAAAGGCCTCGGACATGGTCACGCGGTGCGTCCTGCTCAACCACGTCGTGTGAGGCAGGCACGAAGCGAAGCATATAGCAAGGTGCAAGGACTAGAACACGTACTCTACGGGATACTTCCGACGCGCGATGCGGACCAGCGCCTCCAGGAACTCGAGCGGCGGCAGCGCGCGGTGCGGGTTGATGGTGGTCTGCGCCGGCAGCAGGTGAGTTGTCATGACGGATCAGTCGACAGCCAAGTTCACTGACATCTTGTGAGCATGATAGGCGTACCAGCTTGGGGTCCATGCGCCTGAGGATGGCGTGCAGGTCGGCCTCGGTCATGCCGCCTTCGAGCACGCGGCATTCGTTGAGCAGTTGCGTCAGGTCTGCGACAGTGCTGGTGTCGTTCGTGCCGCCGATTCCGCTGTGACGCGACGCGTAGCCGCGGTAGATGCGCGCGAGGTCGCAGTAAACGGTGATGAGGTAGGTCTGCAGCAGCTTGGACTCCCACGCAAAGTCCTCGGAGGGCAGCGCGAGATCTTGGATCTTGTGCTTGGGGATCTTGCTGAAGGCCTCGTTCGCATCGCCCCGTGTCGCCTCGAGCTTCGCGAGCACGCCCACTTGGCCACGTGCGAGTCGCGCGTACGAGACGAAGCACTTGCGCATGATGATGCGCGCTGCCTTGAGCCACTGCACGTGACCTTCATGCGCGCGCGAGTCTTCTAGGTCGATGCGCTTCTTGAGCTCGAGCATGTGGGACAGCGCCAGCTTCATCTTGGCACTCAGCGACGTGTCCTTGCCGCTGTTTGCTTCCGACCCTGGTACTGTCATCGGAGCTCCGCCACTTCCTACAAGCGCTGCTGACAACGCTGTTGATGCAAGTTTACCGCCTGGAGCAGCGGCGCCTCCGCCATCCTTGAGCTCGCGCCACCGGCCCTTGACGACGCCGAGCTGCTGCTTAAGATCATGGTAAGTGGCGATGTGCGTGTCGTCGACCGGCGGCGTGCAGGTGCAGAACATGTACGCGAGCGCGGCGAAGTTGAACTCGGCGTCACCTGCGAGGATGTCGCGTGCGTTGAGCAGTCCAAGCGGCAGCCACAGCGCCTGGCCGATCGTGTTGATCATGAGCTCAAGGCGCTTCTCCGGGGACGTCTCGGCACGCATACGCTCGAGGTAGCGCTCCATGGCGATTTCCGTCAGGTCCTCGCCGTTCTCACGCAGCACGGACGAGGCTTCGAGCTTAGAGATGGCGGCTGGACCGCCAGCACCCGCCGCGTGCCGCTTGATGCGCACGCGACTCATGGCTGAGTGCAGGAGCTTGGTGAGCACGCTCAACACGCGCCCATCGCTCAGGCTCGAGTGGAAGTTCACCATCTTGGGCGCCGACAGCCACTCGGATGGCTGCTTGCCGACCATCCAGTTGACCCACTGCATGACGAGCTTGTCGGCGCGATCCATCGACGCTTCGTACGCCAAGAAGGACGACGCCGACGAACTGCTGGGGGTAGAAGAAGCCGAGCTGTTGGTGTCGACGTCAGTGCAGGCGCACGCAGTCTCGAGGTCAGCAAGCGGGTTGTAGAAGGCTTGGTTCTCTGGTTTCTCCATGGCCTGCAGCATGTCTTTCGAGAAGACTTGCGCGAGGTTGTAGCGGCCTTCGCCTGACGAGAGCAGCTCGACTTGATTGTCCATCTGCTGGAACAGCGCCTCAAGAAGCTGGAAGGAGATCTTCTTGTAGTCGACGCTCTCGATCCGCAGCCGCTCGAGCTCGCGTGGATCGATGACCTGCGCTTCTAGCGCTGTGACTCTTGCCCGTACATCGCGCAGTTCCTTGCGCACAGCTAGCAGTTCCTGGTCTTTGGTCGCGAGGCTTTGCTGGAGCTCGGCGTACCGCTGCTCCTGCGCTTCCAGCTCATCACGTTGCAGCTGCACGCGCACGTTGGCATCGGTATGCAGTTCGAACACATCCCCGTGCAGTTGTGCGACCTCGCGCGTCTTCTCACGTGTCACGGCTTGCTGGTTCTCGGCGTACAGCATGGCGCCTAGCACGCGTCGCTGGAACACGAACCGCTGCCACGTCGCCCACTGGCGACGCAGTTGCAGGCGACGCGCGGCGGTCTCAGTGACCATCCGCCTCCGTTTGTTGGCGCGCGTCGTAGCTCGCCAAAGGTTGAAAACCCAGTGCAGCGTTACTTCGGAGGCGCGAGTCTGCGCACGCGCCGAGGCCTTCGCAAGCAGCGAGTCGACGGACCGTACGAGCTCGGCCTTGTACTTGGCGCCGTCCTGCTGCTTGAAGACGGAGAAGCACGAGAAGCACATCTCGGCCGGTGAGCCGCAGCCAGCACAACGCAGCACCACGTGTAACGTCCCCTCCGTATCGGCAGCGAAGGCCTGCAGCGGCGCGATGGTTTTCTTTGGCTGCTTGGATGCCAATGGGGACGGCGAACCCGTTGCGACTGGGACTGGTGCCGCGCTCTCTGGTCGCTGATGGAGCCGCGATTGTACTGGGGTTGCTAGTTGCGGAGAAGACGCGCTGCCTATCAGTGCGTCTAGAGTGGCGGTGGACGCGAGCGGCATGGCTGTGGTTGGCCTCGCTTTGGCTCGACTGTCACTACCATTCGGTGCCAGCTTGTGCGCGGCGTCGGGCACTGGCGATCGACCCGTGACGTGCTGGTTTGACGAACGCATCAGAATCGTCTTTACGGTCGGATGCGCGAGAGGCAGCGCGAACTGGGGCGCCTTCTTGAGCGACGAAGGCGGGAGCGGCGATGCCATTCTGGCGCTTGGCGATAGCGGCGATGCCGTTGGCTCGGACAGCACGTAGCGGGGCATCGGAGTGCGGTCCATAGCGCTGCTGGCCGATCGAGCAGCGTGAATGCAGTGGGCGGGAGTGACAACCAGCGCAGAGCGCTCAGCGGAGATGACGTGGCATAGTGAACTTGTTGAGTGCTGCTTTAGTGACGACGGGGTTGGCTATATATACAGCTCGAAAGGAAACGGACGGCGTGTGATCCGGTGTTTGTGCGATGTCCAGGCGACTCACTGCTGTCTTCTCAAGGCGTTTGATCAAGGATATTATGGCCGAACGCGTCGGTGAGCATCGTGGCATCGTCTCATTGCTGCACACAGCGTCAATCCAGGTCTCATCTCGACATGGTAGGCTGCCCAACAGGTCACTAGAGACCTGAGTAACATGACGTAACAGGACCCACCAGCGTCAATAGCGCACTGCTTATCTTATTCGCTGATGGTACCCACTGGCGGCTTACTTGCTATTACTGCAGCATCGCGAGCTTCTGGATGGCGTCGAGCACCAGGTTGACGTGCTCCGACACCTCCTTCGCCTTTTCCTGCCACGCGTTCCGCTTCCTGTCGAGCATCAAGTAGCCGCCACAACACACTCAAAACATCAGCTTCCAAGCATTCAAGATACTACGCGCCTCCTTTGGTCCATTGACGCCTAGCAGACTGAATGTACAAGCAATGCGCGCGTACTCGGTGAGACGCTGGAGGTGTTGCGCGACGAATGTCCTAGCCTCCGGGACCGTCATCTCCACGTGGAAGTTGAGCCCAATGTCCACAGTCACCATGCGCGTGTCCTGGATCTTGGCGCGGACGCAGAAGCCCTCGCCGAGGTCCATGAGCGTCTTCATGGGCCGCTTCTGGTCGGCGCACGCCTGCAGCTCGTCCAGCAGCTCGCGCAGCTCCTGGTACTCGGCGGCCTCGCGCGCGATCGCGTCCCGCCGCGCCAGCGTCTGCTGCAGCTGCGGCTTGAGCACCTCGTCCACGAACGCGCTGTAGCGCTGCAGCGCCGCCGCCGTCTCCTGCGCGCCGTCCGCCGCCGCCTTCGCGCTCATCCTGTTGGTTATTGGAGCTAAAATCCCTTGGTGATGGCGGGATATCCAGGGTTGGGATCATCCATATTGTACGTAAATAACGCGTTACTTATGGACTTTAGCTTTAGTAAATATGGATAACAACAGTAAATAAGAATCTGATAACAACTGCGCTTGACTTGGTTGTAGAGCTACTCTCGTGACTTGCTATTTATTGCCGCACTGCAGCGGTTCATGGGACCAAGCAGCGAGTGGAAGGCACGGTTATCAATAGCATACGAGAGCGTCAGGTCCAAGCGATGAGTTGGATCTCGCAGTGTGTTTTTCGAGCCTCCAGACAGGCAGCAACTGCCAGTCATGTCGAATCAGCTGGAAGACGACATGCAGCGCGTGCTCGACATGGCGCGCTTGCAGTCGCTCGCATGTCATGCGCAAGCGAAAAAGGGCACCAAGAAACAGGCAGTTGACAGGTCGAGATATCAAACACGACATCGGCATGATATGGAACGGGCTCAGGGTCGACAGACGCTTGTGGCGGCCAAGATGCAGGGCCTCGCGGCCATCTACGCGCTTGACAAGACTACGCGGCACCTCGCCGATTGCAGTGCCAGTTCTGTGATCCGCCACCGGATTGATACCAGCAATAACAGCGAAGGAAAGATGGACGACCCTGTGATACTCAAGCGCAAGTTGGATGTGAGGCGGGAGCTGTACAAGCTGCACTACAGCGGGAGCGGACTGGCAACTGCGACGTGCGCGAGCACGGGGTTGCCCAAGCTCGAGAGCCTGATCGAGGCAGCGCAACAAGCAGCAAAGCTCGCAAGCCGTCACCTGGCGGTCAGGATCGGTGCCGCGGTGCTCACATCGCGGCATCGCATCCTGAGCGCGTGTGCTGTTGAGAGCTTGTCGAACGACAAGTACAGCGTCTGCGCCGAGCACGCAGCGATACTCAAGATGCTCACCACGACATCAAGCGATCGCGACGAGTATTTGCCCGACGATGTCGAGGTCATCGAGGCCGTCGCCATCTGCAGCGACCGAGAAGGCGGCGCGCTACCGTATCCATGCGGAGGCTGCCGCGAGTACATGGCGAGCTTCGGCGACTTCCCCGTCTATTTGCTCAACTTTGGTGGTCAAAGCGATGAGACGCGGTCCTTCGAGCTCTTTCCAGGCGCGCGGCATACTGAGATCACTGAGATTGCGAAACGAGCGGCCGCCAGTGATAGCAAGTCGCAGCAAAGGCAGCGAACAACTCGAATCCCCGATGGTTGCGCCAAGCAAACCAAAGTTGACACACCAGACAGTGTGAACGAGTTGCTGATGGACGTGACTGAGTGGACAATCGAGCACGTAGCACGCTGGATTGTGGATGATGTCAACCTCCCGCAGTATCGAGACGTGTTCCTGCGCAACAAAGTGGACGGTTGTGTTCTATCCCACCTTGAGGACTGCGATCTGCAGCTATTACTCGGGATCTCACACCCGTTGCATCGGAAGCGCTTGCTCGTGTACCTCGACCGTCTGCGCGACCGCGAGCTGTTAGCGCATGGCATCGACTACGGACAGCTGCAAGACTACCTGGCGGTGCTCGACCGAGATCGGATTGCTGTTGTGGCGAGACTCAAGGCTGCGTTTGACCGTCTAGACGTCAATAAGGACGGATTTCTGGACTTTCCACAGGTTCACGAGGCTCTCAAGAGTCTTGGGAACGAGATGGCGCCACCTCTAGCAGTCGAACAACTGCTCCGCAACGAGAATCTGTTCGGCAGCGACGCGAAAGGCGGGAAAGTGACGTTCCCTGCCTTCGCCACAGCGTTTTCCACGCTGGCCATGCAGCCAGCTACCGAGAAGAGAGGTGCGGGACTTGCTGGGAGAAACAAAGAGGACGACACAAACCAGCCAACATCCAGACTTCCGTTAGTCAACCTTCAGGCACTTCGCGAATCCTTCAACAAGGTCGACGCCAACGTGAGCGGACAGATTGACGAGAAGGAGCTGATTCAGCTCTTCCAGTCGCTCGGTCACGACCAAAAGACCGCAAGCGAGAAAGCGCGCGAGTGGTTCAAGGCCGCAGATCTGGACGGCGACACTCGCCTCAGCTTTGCCGAGTTTCTCGTGCGGTACTTGCAATTGTCCAAAATCGACGTGCGCAAGTTGCGAACATTGTTTGATGCGAGCGAGCCGCTCTCGTCGACACGTCTCAAGCCGCGCGCTGTTGTGCGTCGTTCACTCGCTTCGCTCTTCCAGGATATCAATACGGTCGAGATCGACGCGTGGGCGGAGAAGTTCTTCTCCGTGGGCAGCAGCGGCAACAACAGCGGCGAGCAAGAGCCGCTGACGGTGTCGTTCGCGGATTTTGTGCTCGCGTGTCTCTCCTTCAACGTGGAGACAGTCGAGCAAAAGATGCAGGGCGTAACGAAAGAGATGACGCTCTCTATGCGTAATGACGCGCTTGCGCACCGAAGTAGGATCATCCACCTCCAGCAGCAGGGCCATGTGCGTCTATGTCCGCAGGGCCGCGAGTTGCGGGAGTTGCGACGCGAGCACGTCGATATCCAGCACCAGCGGCTGGAGCACATTCGCAAGCAACAGCAAGAGCAAAAGTACATGAGTCGGGTCCGCCACGAGAAGGTCGAGCGAGATGGGAAGTGTGCCGACAGTGACGACGAAGAAGCAGCGGCACAATCAGCAAAGCGACTCCGTGAGCTAGAAGTCGACGACGCATTTGATCGATTCGCCAAGAGAAATCGCGACCAACAAGCTCAAAAGGAGTTTAAAAACAACGATAGTGACGAGGAGCGGAACGAAAGAAGAGGAGGCGCTCTGACTGTGGTCGAGGCAGCACAGGCAGCGTTGGAGCTTGGCGCAGCGCTATCACGTGAGCAGATCGTGCGGTTCCTGCAGTCGCTCGGGTTCGATCTACGCCACCCACTCTCTCGCCGAGATTTTCATCGAGTGGTGGCGCACCTAGACGCTAAGGAGCGAGTTGCGAGCGGTGGATCGGCTGATTCAGACGCCTGGAAGTTTGAAAGTAGAGTCAAACCCGCGATTCGCGGGCAAAAGCACGCCGCTGATGGGAAGCAACAGCGGCTCAGCCGAAAGGAGTACGACGAGCGTTTACTGGTGCAGCACTACAAGTTAAAGTCCAAGCCTGAAGCGAAGGAAACGCGCAAGCAGCTTTTCAGTGGTCGGTCGTCATGGACGCAAGAGATGCGGCGAGCTGTTAAAGGTGATCGAGCTCAGTCTCGACGCTCACGACGGAACGAGGATGATGAATCCAAGGACGGTACCAGCGACTCCAGTAGCAGTGACAGGAGTCGTTCTCAACGCCACAAGGTCAGTCGTCGCCGTCGAAGTAGCGGTGAAGACAGCGATCGTTCAAGCAGCACGAGTTCCGGCCGAAGCAGTAGCCGTCGACGCCGCCACCGTAGTCGATCTCGTGATCGTTCCAAGCGCTCAGCTTCGAGACATCAAAGCCGCCGCCGGCGTCGCCGGTCCAACAGCTCGAGCTCGGACAGCACTGATAGCACGGCAAGCAGTCCACACAGTCGGAGCTCATCGAACAACTTCGGCCGTGCTCAGCAGCATCACAGTGGTTTCTGCGAGGGCGACCGCATCCGGCATAAGTCTTCCGATGCGCTAGGCTCCATTCTACGCGTGTATCGCGACTACTTTGTGGCAGATGTACTCTTTGACAGTGGCCGACACGTGAAGAACGTCGATCTCGCGAGTCTGCGGCGGGTTCCCACCGCCTCAACGCGGTCAGAGCAGCAGTGGAAGCGAGGTCTTGCTGTCCTGGTGCCTCATAAGCGTGGGATGAAGACCGGAAAAGCTCTAAGGAGGGGGAAGATCGTCAAGTGCCGCACGGATAGCACTTTCGACGTGTTGGTGGATGAATTCGGCGAGTCGGAGACGCTGACGCGCGTCCCCGCGACCTTCCTGCGTCTTGCGCGGCGCAAGCAGCCAGCTTTCTACGGCGTTGGCGCCAAAGTGGCGGTGCGCCAGCGGGCCGAATACCTTCGGGGAACTGTAAGCGTCAGCCGCACGGACGGGTCCTATGACGTCCGACTTCGAGGAAGCACACGAACACTATCCAAGCTGGCGCCCGAGCTTCTCTCGCTCGACGACGACGAAGACTACGACGAGGATGAGCGTCGTGATGAGGTTGAGGACTCGGTGAAGTGGACAAAGGACCGCAGTGACAGCGAGGACGATGGGCCGAAGCGGAAGCACAAGGTTGAGAGCGACAGTGATGACGGCAAGCGCACTCTCAGTGGCCGAGTTACCAGCAAGAAGGACGAGAACGACGACTTCGACCCTGAGTTCGACAAGGGCGACCGCGTTGAGGCACGTTTCCATGGCGGCAGCACGTTCTTCCCGGGGAAAATTGCCCGCGTGTACACGGACGCCACGTACGACGTCACCTACGACGATGGTGACGAGGAGATGCGCGTGCCGAGCCGCTTCATCCGCAGCACAAAATCCCAAGCCGCGACTGCGAGCACGAGCAAAGCCATCACTATTACCGGCAGCAAACCAGCCAAGCGCGACGACTACGACGACGATCTGTTCGAAAGCGACTAGCTCTATGGACGAGAACAGGATATAACACGTACACGCCGTTCGCGATCTATTTACTCCTCATCCTTCTCCGCTTGCTCTGTGCATCTGTCGATGCTGCCGCTCGAGACGACAGTGGGATCGCGATGCTAGCCTTGTCCCTCTCCCTTCCTCTCCAGTCTTGATGTGAAGCGATAACGTTTACATGACGGCGCGGTAGGTGACGTACCGGCCGGCCGTCTCACTGGGGCGGATGATCTTGACGACCTGGCCGCGCGTCATGCCGTAGTAGCGCGCGATCGGGTCCGTCACCTGCATACGCGGCAGCTGCGAGTCCTTGATGCGGTAACGCTTGAGCAGCGCGGCCTTCTCGTCGCGGTTGAGCACGCGGTGCACGGGCACGAGCGTATGCTCCGTGATGTCCACGAGCAGCTCCGTCTCCTTGAAGTGCTCGATCTTGTAGCGCGGCGCCATCTCGTTCAGCGCCTGGCGCGCGAACGGCGTGATGCCCTCCTGCACCACCAGGATCGCCTTGGTCACGTTCTCGTCCTTCATGCGGTTGCAGTAGCTGTACAGTGGAACAGGACGCGTCAGTCACCATGGAAGCCATATTAGCTTGGACCAAAGCACTCGTCACGTACTTGCGGATGGGCTTGACGCCGACCTTGGTGTCCTCGGGGAAGAAGACGAATAAATTATCGCTCGGGTCGTCGATCTTCTCCACCTGTAAACGGTCAGCAGCGACAGCGTCAGCCACTGGAGACGACTTCCAGGCACAGAAAGAGCACGACACTAGGCGACGTACCAGGATGGTCATCATCTCGCGCGTCGGGTTGTCGCCGAACTGGAGTCCACAAGAACGAGAAGCCGTCAGTTTAACGCGCTCATAAAGTGTCAAGGCGGCCCCACCAGCCAGCCAGTCGCTCGCCCCTATCAGGACGTCCCAAACAACGTGGTGGCTCGGCTTCTAACGGCAATGCACCTGCTGCTGGAAGGACTCGGGCGTCATGACGAGCTCGTTCTCGCTCACAATATACCCGCTGCGCTTCCCACAAATCACGTACACACACACGAGCGTGAGCCCTCCAGTTCCACCCACCCTATTGGCACCCAAACAACCGACTCATACAGAGACCGAGAGACGCGCAGGTGAACGCGTTCATGGGTAAAGGAGAGGGGCCACGCACCGGTTGTGCAGCATCTTGACGGTCGTCTTGCGCACGCGGTAGAGCCGCGAGGCGTCCGGGGTGAGCTCCGCCATTGCTTTCGCCTTGAATGTGCTGGTGACTTGTCCACAGGACCCGAGAGCGTTGCGGCTGGCCGCTTTATCCCAAACTGCCGCCGCTTTACGACTGGGCGGCGCGCGCGACGAGCTACGGTGCGTCGGATTGGTCTAAATTGCATCTTTTATGCATTATCATTGGCTGAAATGCAAATGCGCATGATCGGACTGGTGGCGTGGAGCGACCTGCGTTACATCATATAGTGACGTGCTCCCCTCGTGTCAATGACTCTATTCGTTTTGACAAGTTCAATTGTGATACGCGAGCGTCACGTGTACCCATTTCTTCCAGGCGTCATCGTCACCTTCGTCCCCTTCATCGAACGAGCCGACGGTCGACACGATGGGCATCACGTCCGTGACGACCTTATCGAGCGCTCGCAGCACCGGCAGGCGCGAGTCGCAATCGATGACCAGTCGCGGCGCGTTCTGGAACACATACTCGAGTCCGTCGCCTTGGACGAGGTCCCACAGCTGCAACGGCGCGCAAGACTGCAGGTTCTTGACAACCTCGTCGTCTTCATCGACCAGCTGCGTCTTCACCGTCCACGGACCGAAATCGTACATCTCCCCGGGCTCAATCACCGTCTGAGGCGGTGCGTAGGGCGGTTGGCGCAGCGGGAAGAACCGGTCGCGGAAGATGATGAGCTGCCGGTCGTGCGTCAGGTACGACCGGTTGCCCTTCTTGAGCGTCACCCACGAGCCACTCTGGCCCGAGAACCGCGCGAGCTTGGCGATCAGCTCGCGGATTGGCTTCTCGCGCACCATGCTGTTGCCCATGATGTTGTGGCACACGGACCGGAACACCTCCTTCCACACGAAGAACGGCTGCGGGGTCAACAGCGAGCAGTCGAGCCACACCGCCACCTCGCTCGTGTGCACGCTTGCCATGATTGGCACCATGATGCTGCTCTCAATCAACTCGCTGCACTGCGTGGACTCAGCGCCGAGCGTCGATAGGTTGTTCAGGAATCCGTCGCCATACATGTCGCGGAGCAGCGGCACGAGCTGGTTGCGCAGTTTTCCGCGCGTGCTCCACTTGGGCGTCGTGTCCTTGAAGTAAGGCACGCCGTAGCGATGCGCGAACTCAAAGATAGCGTCCTTGTCAAAGTCGAGCAGTGGTCGCCAGATGCGCACGCCGTTCACGACACTGGACGCGCTCATGCCGTTCAGGTTCAGCAGGCTCAACCCCTTCATCATGTTGGAGATGACGTTCTCCTGCACGTCGCCGCGGTGATGCCCAAAGCACATGCCTGGCGCGCCATACTGCCGCATGACGCTGGCGTACGTCTCGTACCGGATCTCGCGCGAGATCTTCTCGTAGTCGTCGCGCTTGGTAGTCGCACGCTTCACTTCATCAATGCGGCGCACGTGGAAGATGATACCAAAGCGCACACACCAGCGGCGGACGTAGTCGCACTCGGCCGCACTCTCGTCGCGGTTGCCGTAGTCAATGTGCACAGCGACGATCTCAAAGTTGTTGTGCAGCGGGCGAAGGCGGTGCAGCAGGTACGCGACGACCATCGAGTCGACGCCGCCCGAGAGCGACACGGCCAAGTACGAGTGCTCCTTCGCGCGCATCTTCACGAGGTACTCGTGCATTGCACGGTACAGCCGGTTGCGCGGCATGTCCGACTCGTCCGTCTCCATGAACGCGCGCTCCAGAATGTCGTCGTCCGAGACCCCCATCGTTGTAGCATTCGCATCACTGGCCTCGCCCGGCGCGTGTTCGTCACCACGCAGGTGCATCAGCCGGTTCGTGGTCGTGCGCCGGAACTTCTCCAGCAGGTCCGCGTGCTGCTGCTGCAGCTGCTTCCGCTCGTCGGTCGTTTGCAGCAGTGCCTGCAGCCCAGAAGTCGTCGGCGTGTGGCGGATTGGCATCATCACGAACACGAAGTGCGGAACGGCCATGTCCACGTGCCACTGCTTCGCCAGCACCTCGTTGGCCAGCTCCAGAGCATACGCGTCGTTCTCGGCGCGCTGCTTCGAACGTGTCTCGTTCTCACGTCTATCGTCGTCGCTCGTGATGCGGTACACATGGCGCGAGAACTGGTCCAGCACCAGGATGAGAGCGACGGCCGAAGCGCGCGCGTGCCGCCAGTAGTCCAGCTCCCGGCGCTCCGCCTGCGCGAGCAGCGAGCCGAACCGCTCGCGCACCTCGCAGTCCATCGCCTTCTGCTTGTCCGATCCATCGGGAGGGAACCACTTGCAGCGGAAGTTCTCGGTCTGGTCGCCGTCGAACCAAAACGAGAGCACAGCCTCCGCCGTCTCCATGTTCGCCAGTTGTGAGCGACTTTGTGGCTGGCGATGGACTCAGACAGATGGACTCAGGCAGAGAAAGATCTGAGAAGCTCGTTAAGTTCGCACGTGGCGATCGTACAGTGCACGCCAGGCCTTATGAACATGTTTTTTTTTGCAGAAAATTCATCACTTTCTGCTTTTATTGGCTGATATTATAGTGGATAATAGCAAATTTCAAGCGCTTTCGATTGCACCATGCTGTGTCATTGTGAGCCAAATAATTCCAGAAAAATATCAGAATATTTATTTTTGAAGTGCGACACAACATATGAACAAAATTGCAGCAGCACGAGAAGATTGGTATTTGACCATGTTAATGGGCTACACAGGCGTTGCTAATACAAAATATATGCACCGCGGTGTGTGAGCACCTTGATGCACCGCTTGAGCATTGAGAGCACGAGTGCTTCGAGCGTCTCAGCAGGCACTAGGTCCCA
>JAADXW010000581.1:0-18929 GCA_023337975.1 Phytopythium ostracodes
GATAGCGCGCACTCGCTTACATGATCGAGCTAGTGCCGGGGCTAGTGCCAGCATTGGTGCCGTAGTCGCCACCGACGAAGGAGCTGGGTTGACCGCTTCTCGAGTTGCTGCCGTCCACGTCAATGCGGAAATTCACCGCGGTCTTGGACTTGAGTAGGATCCTTTTCGTGTCGGCTCCTTGGAGGCCCGCAAGTTTCTGCTGCCCAAGAATTGTGCGTCGCCGACCTGCTGCATCCGACGCGTACACGGGGCTTGATGGCGCTGACCAGCTCGGCCGAACACGAGGAAGCTGTCCGCCTTCTGCTAGCTTAATGACACGGCGCACAGTCTCACTCTTGGCGACGCTGTACGGAGACTTCCCTCGTTTGTTTCTGCATTTTACAGCGCGCATGATATCCGCAGATGTCTGGTCATCCAGGGGATGCAAGTGACCACCGAGTAGCGTCAGCACTGCGTCGTAGTGGTTCCGGCGAGCCGCCCTGCCAGCCAAATATTACACCACAATTTAGTAAGTGGCACACAGCGTTCAAGGCCAATGTGTACGCACCAATGCAGCGGCGTATCGCCAGACGCGTCCCTCACGTCAAACTGCAGCCCGTGCTCGAGGAGGAGTCGAATCTACTGTCGAAAGCGTGAGACGATGGCATCAGCAACCGTAAATTTTGAGGCGGTGGCAACAGACAACGTACCACACGTGTGTGGCCTCGTCGGGCAGCATCGTGTAGCAGTGAGAACGAGTTCAAACGACTGTCAACGACGTGGACATTTGCCCCTTCTTCGATGAAAAAGGAGACGAGAGCCTAGACGAATTGATGCACAACGGGCAGGGCACACCTGAGAACCGTGGAGCAAAGCACTACAAGGCAGAAAACTCCACACACGTACCTCGTGGCCCGACCAGCACGCAATCTGTATCAACGTCTCGCCGTGGCGCGACCGTGCAGATTTGATATCAAACTCGTACCCGTGGCGCCGCGCTTTTTGCATCTCGGCAAACACCATAGCTCGGATCACGTCGACTGGCCTGCCTGCCTTGACTGCTTCCCAAATGGAGAGCTTCGCCTTCTTGCGCTGTTCCACCTCCAAGGCTTTCATCTTCTCCATGTTCACTCGACGACTCACCTCTTCTTGCTGCAGCTCATTTTCCTTAGTTTGGCTGAGCCGTATGTCGTCACGGCGCTGTCCCAGTCCGCGTTGCCAGCTCTCTCTGCATTTCTTTAAGAACTTGGCGCGTTCCTCTTGGTCCACCAAGTGTTGCCGTTGTGCGCGCTGTATCTGTGAAGACAGCGAGTCTTCACGCTCCATCGCGGTGGTCTCTTGCTTTAATTGCTGCCGGTTGCGGTACACGTGCAGTAGTTCGACTTTGTGTGCCATTCGCTGCTCTAGCTCGCGCACGCTGGTCAACGCAGCGCGAACAAGAGGATGGAACTCCTCGAATCGCTTCCCCGATGCGACCGTCGCAGCCTTGTTAAAGTCCGTGAGGCCCACTGCTCGTTGCAGCGATGTCTCAGCTTGAGCGAAGAAGTCGTGCAGGTCATCCATCTGGACGATCTTCAGCATGCGCGGGTCTGTCAGCGCACACAGGTCGTGCGTTTTCCACTTGACGAGCGACTCGCACGCACGGTTGACGCGCTGCACGTCCAGCTCGACAAAGTATGAGTTCATGAGCAGGACGCTGCGCAAGAGCGCGACACATTCGCTCCGGACGCCCGCGATGGCTTCGTGGCATTGCTCCGCGCTTGCTATTCTTGCCGCCACGGTGTCAGCCGTAGATATGTGCTCGACCTGCTGGCTTAGCGCTAGGAAATGCTCCTTCGTCGTCGCCAGCGCGCTCTCCCACGACGCCACCAGACCGCCAAGATGCGGGAACTGCTCCTCCTCGCCTGGTGCGACCAGCACACGCGCCTCGATCTCCGCTTCCAGCTCATTGATCGCCTGCCGCAGCTCCCGCAGCTTCTGGTCGATAACACCAACGTCGGTGAGTGTGTGCAATCGCGCCTTTCGTATCTCCACTCTCCTCGACGCCTTGTACTTCCGCGCTGCGCACTGGATCACGATGGCGGCCGCCTCGAGACGATGGGCGTCAATTTCGACCACCTGGGGTGGCGTGAATGGACCCACTTGGCTAGAACCAGCGAGCCTCTTGGTCTCATCCCGCGCGTGCTTGCCGCGAAACGCGCTCTGGATCTTCACAACCCTCTCCGTGCGTTCATCGACGACGCCGCTCGCAAAGTCCCGCGGACGCTCCCACTGCGATGCGCCCGTCGACACGTTGTAGTAGTATCTTTTGCCGGTGGCTGGGTCGAACTGCTCGACCCACTGCCGCTGCTGCTCTTGCTGCTGGCGACTGCGCACGCTGTGACCCCTGTAAACGCTCTGGATTTTCACGGTCGCGTCCAGTTGGACGCGTTGTGCGTCGCCCTGGGTATCACCAGCGGCCGCGTCTTCCTCATCCGGACCGTCGGCGAACACCGTGTCCACGTAGCCAGCCGGGCGGTCCCACGTCGTCTCCTGCGTGCGCGGGTTGAAGTAGAAGAAGGCGCTGGCGGCCGCGTCCCATTGACGCACCCACATGCCATCGCCGCCTCTTTCCTGTCTCTCCGCTTCACGCCCAGGCGACGGCACCGGTTCAACAGAAGCAGCAGCGGCTTCGACAGGCTCACTGAGCGTGATAGTGCCCTCATCGTCGCTCTCCACGCGCTGATCGCCGTCATGAAGCTCCATAGGTGAGCTGGTGGCCGTGCTTCTGATCTTTCTCTTGGAGTTATTATGCAATTGAGCCACGATCACCAAGGGGCACGGATGCAACTTACCAGTAAAAAAACCTTAGACGGGCCGCTTCAACCTTGTGATCTGGGTTTGTTTCCCTCTAAAACCCGTTTCCTGCGAAACAAGGACCCGGTTCACTTTGGAAAGCGGACCGGGCCGACCCAAAGCGAACCGGGCCGGCGCCTCCGATCCGACCAGCCGCTGCAGGCGCCTAAGACGCTCCTTGACTTGGAAAATGTATAATTTTGCATTTGCACTTGTAGTTTGTATGCGAGGGGTCTGAGAGCCAACGAGCCATTCATTTCGGCGCCACTGCGGCGATTTTATCCCCGGTCCGGTCATTCGCATTCGCTAATCACCAAGTCAATATGGTACGTTAATGTGCGCTCACGGTGGCGCGTTGCAGCGCCCAAGGAACGCCCGGGCGGGGCCCGGACGCGCGGGGGAGAGGAGCGAGACAGGAGACAGGGCGGCGGCGAGTGCGCGGCCGCGATACTAGCAGCAGTCATGGCGCGAGCAGGATGCGACCTTGGAGGCGACCGCCAAGACGCGACGTCACCGCCCTCCCCCTCGCGAAAACCCGGGCGCTGTGCAGCGCTGCGTAGGGAGTGGCTAGGACGCCGCCGTTTGTTGGCAGAGGGAGTAACGCTAGTGTGCTCGTGCTGGCCGTGATGTGACCCCCCCCCCACAGCCCTCTCGTTTTTCGAAGAACCGCAAGAAGCGTGGCCACGTCAGCGCCGGCCACGGCCGTATCGGCAAGCATCGCAAGCACCCGGGTGGTCGCGGTAACGCCGGTGGCCAGCACCACCACCGTATCCTGATGGACAAGTTCCATCCGGGTTACTTCGGTAAGGTGGGTATGCGCCAGTTCCACATGCTGCGCAACCGCACGCACTGCCCGACGATCAACGTCGAGCGCCTGTGGACGCTCGTGTCGGAGAAGACCAAGGAGCAGGCCGAGAAGAACACGGACGGCAAGGCCCCGGTCATTGACGTCACCAAGGCGGGCTACTTCAAGGTCCTCGGCAAGGGCCGTCTTCCGGAGGTCCCGGTCATCGTGAAGGCCAAGTTCTTCAGCCAGGATGTACGTCACCTGTCGGTGCGCTTTGACCGAACGTCAAGGCGTGAATGCTAACCTGTGTGCGTGTTGTGTTTGTTCTGATCTTGCAGGCCGAGAAGAAGATTAAGGCTGCTGGTGGTGCTTGCCTTCTGACTGCTTAAGCTGGGCAGCATACAGAATGGCGGCGGTGCGAACTCGTAAAACGGGAAATACACATGCAGTGACATGGGTCTTGGCTTCTCGAACGACGTCTTGTGGTGTTACGTCCTGGCTTATTGCTTCTGTTCCGCGTCTGACGCCGCTCTGATATGGTGAAGCACATGCTCTAATACACTCCTGCCGTCCTCCTGACATCTAACATAGCGTATGAGTTCCTCCTCAAGTCCCGGGATGTGAGAGCTAGACCTGAATGAGTAGGCGTCTCCTCGCCGGAGACAGGAGACTCGGCAAGTGACACCGTTTGCCAAGGTGGAGAAGCACAGCACCTCGCTGGCGCCGGCGACCTCGTCGCCGTCGTCCTGGACCTCGCCACGGACGTCCTGGACGCGGTCTCCAAGCGCATACACGACGTCGAAACAGAGCTTGTCGCGCGCCAAAACATCCAGGAGGGAGCCCAGCGCACGTTCCTGCTCGCCACCGCCATCGACAGCACCAACTGCTTCCGCTGGAGTCGAGACCGCCGGTCCCCGTCGGCGCGCATCGCGTTCTTCATATTCCAGGAGCCGGAGCTCGAGGAACCATTGACCCAGCGGCGTCAAGCCGCCATCAACCAGTCGCTGCTGAAGGGAGCCTAGCCATACACAGACATGAATCATATTAGCCAAGCCTGGACGTCTGAGTTGATCGTCACACCATCGTGGAACGCGCCCGCACCCGGTCGGAACGCAACGTCCTCGAGATCGGCCAGAGACACCGCCTTCCACGCGCTTCCATGCAGCGACAGCGACGCGGAGAGCTGCATATCTCGCTGGCGACGCGACTGGCGGCGCGCATGGAGCTTCCGATCGCGCTGGAGAGCGAGGACGGCGGCCTCGCGCCGCAGCACAGCTTGCCGCTCTTCCTCCAGTGTTGGTCGCATCTTCGGCATCGACTGTTGGGATGGGATGAGTGGTTTGGTGGGGAGCTCAACATGCCGATCTATTATTGACCAATAAATCGCATCGATATCTGATATTTTAGATTTATAGCCAATGAAGAGAGGTATTCACAGTTTTTATAGCCAACGAGCATGCTGTCCGATCCCAATCAGCCGACCACAACGCCAAGCACAACACGGTCAGCGATGTCGATGCGCTCCGTTCGCCGCGCCGCGCTGGTTCGGCTGCGCAGCGGCGGCATCAGCAGCGCCAGCAAGCAGCAACGAGCGTGGACAAGCACCAGCCGCTTCCTCGCTAGCTCAGCCCAGCCTGTTGCCAATCCCGAGAGCGAGAACGCTAAGTGTCAGCCATCGCGCGAGCATGCGTCGAGCGCTTTCGAGCGCTCGATTGTCAAAGACATCGCTGCGCTGGAGGTAGATGAAGCATCGGCTCCCTTGCTTCGCTTTCTGGCTGTACGACCTTGACGCAATCCACCTGACCGCTGTTGATACTTCATGTCTATCTCATGGAACCCAAGGCCATCCGCGAGGCGTATACCGCCGGGTCGACGCTGGACACGGGGTTTAAGCAGTGCGCAGAGCGGCTGCTGCAGTGCGTCCGCGACAACCGAAGGATCTTCGTGACTGGAATGGGCAAGTCAGGCATAGTCGCTCGGAGACTCGCGTCGTCGCTGGCGTCCGTGTCCGTCAGCAGCCAGGTTCGTACCAAGATGACCCTTTCGGCGAGCCAACATGCTCTAACCAAGATGACTGCTTGAATAGTGGGTGCACGGCGGCGAGTGGATCCACGGGGAGCTGGGCGGACTTACGGCCGACGATGTGGTACGTCAACGTCTGAAACGAGTTGCTCCATGCCTCAATCGCTAACGAGGCGCTCTTGAACGCGAGTCAGGTCATTGTCCTGTCACACAGCGGCAACACGTCCGAGCTCGTCTCTCTTCCGAAGCTCTTCCAGGACGCGGGCTGCTGCGTAGTGGCGGTTGTCGGCGACGCGACGTCCCAACTCGCTGCTGCAAGCGACTTTGTGAGTTTGACTGCCGACAGAACACTAGGGAATGATCGCTTCGGAATACTCGTCACTGACGAACGCGACGCCTGACTACAACCTTTGCAGGTCCTATTGATCGAAGCGCAAGACGATTCAGCGTGCCCCGTGCCATCGCGCAGCATTGTTGCGCAGGTACGCGTCGCACTTAGTTGTATCGCGACATGCTGCCAGTTTAGCTAATGTTTCCGTGGACAAATGCGTAGGAAGCGCTATGCAACGCGTTGATTGAGCGCTTGGTCGCGAACATGGGCGAGGCCGCGACAAAACTCCGACAGAGCCACCCCGGCGGAGCCATTGGGCTCTTTTATCGAGAAGTCGACCCGTGAGGAACCCCCTGCAGTCGGTAGTGAAACAGCTAATGCCAAACGAATCGTCGGTATATGATCTCTGTTTCTATTTCCGACAAGCGAGAGTTACGAAAGCGTTTGATCAAGCCTTGGTCGACAACTGCGTCGACAGCTCGTCGATCCCAGTCCTTCGCAACACGGCTTATGCGCTTAAATCTGATGAACCAGCCAAGGCAGGACGACTACCAGGCGCGGCTCCGACGAGCGCTACGAGACGACCTCCCTCGAAAGGCCCCGTCGACAGGAAGAACGCATGACGCCCCCAAGTTTGACAGCAGCCGACAGCCAGTGCGCCCGAAAACGGCCCAAACTACCAGCACCCTTTCATCCGCCTCGGCGTTGTCACCAAGACAAGCTGCCGCGACTGCAGGCTCCCCTCGTTGCAACAGCTCAACTACAATGGGAAGCTCCCTTGCATACAGTCGACGACACGTGTCATCGGCGCTGACACCCAGTTACGTATCGACCGAGACCAGCAAAGACGTATCCTCGTCCAACAGCAACATCTACAGCAAAGGTCAAGCTGAATCCGCGCAGCCACAGCTCGGAACCAATCCAAAGTCGCGGGAGCACTTGGAGATCAAGGCATGCTTGCTGGCTTACATGCACCGCGTCAACGTGGACGAGCTACAGCGCGCCAACCACCAGAACAGGCTCGAGATCGACCGATCTAAAGTGCAGCGGCTAATCTCGCACGACGGAGTACTCGACGACGGCACCGTGCTGGATGCTGCGCGGCGCAAGACGGTGTTCTTACTGCGCCACTTCTTTTCGATGGACCTGTAAGTGACGCAGTCATGGATATGTGCCCGGCGCGAGGACTTATAAGGCTGACGTTTTGCACGGGAAGAACTTCGAAAGGCTTCGAGGACAAGCTGCTGTATGACGTGGTTGACGAATGGGCCTGCCGGTCCAAGTCGACGCCGGAAGCAATAGCCGCTGTCTGGAAGTCGATCACTCGTCACATCGAACAATCATGTGAGCTCGGCGCACTGGTCTTGCGATTTCTCTTGCGCTTAGTTACGATGGCAACATCTCACGCATCGTGCTTTTCATGTGCTACTCAGATTTTCTTCGCCGCACTCTCGTCGCACAAGCAGACCCTGATCGAGTCTCCATCATGATCGCAATGGATTGCCTGAAGAAATTGTCCGGGCATCTTCCAGACTATCAGCGCGTGCTGGACGTCTCTCTTGGCATTGTCGCGTCTGGACTGTACCTGCCGGCGTCGACCGAAGAGCGCGGGTGCTGGGGATCTTCTCCTCGGTGCGATGGTGAAGCATCATCCAGCAGGCGGTTCTACTTTGAGGAGGCCGCGGCGCTTGTTGAAAGCCTCGACAAGGAGCGTCAAGCAATCGCAACCATATACCAAGCTTCACAGCACTCGGATCAGCGAGACGAGAGCTCCACGCCACTTCGTGAGCGAATAGTTCAGCTACTTGGCCGGATGGCGGACGAGGACGCCCTCGAACGAGAGAAGCTCTTTCTGAGCTTTCTGCAGAGCAACATGGACTTGCTCTCGAGTCTTGCTTTCAGTGAGACACTCAAGTACTTCATCAGCCACCCAGTCCCCGCCAAGCGCGACTTCTTCTACTCGCTGCTGCTGCATCAGCTGGACTCGGACGCAGTTGCTCGTCTCTTGAGTGAGATTCTCCACTCTCACGAGGCGGGTTTCAAGAGGTTTCTTCACGAGAACTTCCCGACGATGGACAAGATCTTGATCGACTGCGATGCTGTCACAAAGACCTCGCTATTCCACAGGCTGATCGATCGGCATCCCACAGAGTTTGCTGCCGTTTTGTGGCAGTCGCCGTATTTGACCGCGCACATCTTCCAGGTAAGTGCAATTGGCTGGTAATTGGGTAGTGCGGTAATTTGTTATAGCACCCTGACAGCACTGCTCGACCCCCCTGCTTCGCTTTTACAGGGCTCCCAGCACCTCATAGCTCGAATTCTTGAGCAAAACACCTTCCTGATATCGCAGATACTCGGGCAAAAGACGGATTTGTTCCTCGGCTTAATGAATCAAGCACTTCGAGACAATACGGTAAGCTCTTTCGACAATATCTCTGCAACATCATCAACGAAAGGTGCCACGCTAACTCAATTTCTGGATCGTAGACGGTGGCAGAAGAGTTCGTTGTGAACCACCCGAGAGCTTTGAGCGACCTGCTGGTGAACCGCGCACCAACAATAGCTGACGTTGTGAAGGTAAAGCAGTTCATCCTAACAGGTCGGTGGTTCTCGAGCTACCTCTTGAGCGGGATCTCGTTCACTGGTGATCTGACGGCCAGTCTCAACCATGCACGCCAGATTTATTGCTAGCATGCCAAGCAACGCTCGGAAAAGCGCTCTCAGCCGCACCGGAGATCCTGGTGCATGTTTTGAAGACGACCCCGGAGCTTATGTCGTTCATCGTTCGCTCCGACGATAACATTTTGGCGACCTTCTTCAAGCTCGCCCCTCAGTGTCTGAGCGACGCACTCGAAAAACACCCCGCCATATTCACGGACGTCGCGCACCGCAAGCCGAACCTCATCACTCGACTATTCATCGAAAACCCCGACCTGTTGCTGGTGAGCACTCGTTGGCCTGAGATTTTGGTTTGCTTGATGTTCCACAGCGTCTAAGCTTCGTGTTGCTTGCTGCAGGAACCGTTCGAGGCCAACCCAGTGCTGCTCACGACGTTCCTAGCCATACATCGAAGCCAGTTGCCAGACTTCTCCGACCCCAACTTTGAAGCCATGACGTATCAGATTAAGGCCAAGAAGTCGGTTGATGCCGGCGTGCAGACGGACAGGGTGCGCCTTAGCAGCAACGCAGGCAGAGGGCTGGGTCGTCACGACGAACGGAACAACCTCCTGCGCTTTGTTACCAAGCTGGACCGGAATCGATCGGTCTCAGCGGCGTCCACCCGGGCGTCTAGAGCTGACGGAGCGAGCGCGGCCGACCAGGACGATATCCTAACGCCAGCTGAAGTTGCCAGCGAGATAATTCGCCTCTACGTTGCCAAAATCGCTGCAGACGGCCGTGACGACGTGATACACCGGAAACACCAGCCGCTCTCAGACTTCATCTTGGTAAGTAGTGTTTTAGCGTGTAAAGGGCGAGGCTTAGTGAATAGGACGTGCTCATGCTCGTTGACCCTCGTATGAATGCCTCGCATCGCAGGACGCCTACCTCGGAGAGCTCGGTTTCATGGCGGCAGCGAGGCAGAAGCTCGCGCGTGTGCTCCTAGCGGCCCGGCGATCTGACGGAATCCAAGAATCCGTGCGAATCAAGTGGTTCGAGCACTTCCTCAACGCTGCTCACGACGAAAAGTCGATGCCCACGACAGCGTTGGACTTTTTCTTGGCGATCTTGCAACAACTAATCCCCGTCGATCGCCTAGTCAGCCGCCTCGTGGACGAGCCCTACCATGCGTGTGTCATCTCCCACACAACCATGCGCACGCTCGTCGACCACAGGCTCGTTAGTCGTCTCCTGGAGACCAAAGACCAAAGGCGGCGTTTGCTTCTGCTTCAGACGTCAACAGACAACGACGCGTTCAGCTTCGCTGCGAGCGTAGGTGGCAGCTCGCCTTGGCCTTCCAAGGGGAAAATGAAGTCGATGGAGGTCCTCCACGTCGACGACGTCCTCGACGCGGTCATGAACGTGTGGGTGAAATACCAAGAGAGGTAAGAAGGCGCTGCTATCAAACATTGGGTGGAACCGAGACTAACTCCTGCGAGTCGAAACGTAGAGTTAAAGACGAGTGGATCGCAACGTTCCAACGCATGGCGCCGGACGGAAGCGGCGTTGTCCACGCGAACGGTGCGTTCGGGGTGTAAAATGTGTTGAGGAGGTCCTTGTAGTGATGTTCTCACCCTGGTTGTTAATATCTTGCGTTCTCTCGCCGCATGCCAGTGGTCAAGACGGCCGTGCGCTCAAAGATGCCCGCTCTAGAGGACCGCGCCATCATGAAGGTCTACCACACGTGTGGTCAAGAGAACGAGCTCGGCGAGCACGCACTCCACGCAGTACGTATATGCCTGGCCATTCCTACTGATCTCGAGCACGAGGAATAACGTTGCGCTTGCTTGTGACCTGTTCGATGCGACGTTGTCCTTGTGTCAGGACGAGTTTGCACTCGCTATGACGGTCCTCCAGGAGCAGCACGCGCTGCGGAAGTTGATGCCAGCGCCGACCAGCAGCACGTCAGACAGCAGCGAGGCGTCAAAGTGACTTCAGCCACAGGCACAAGCTTCAATTCATGGAGGCGCGTCCCGAATGCTAATCCATCCTCGAAGCAGCGTCATGCTGGACACGTCAACTGTGACATTGACACGGTGAGTGTAGCCATGATCAGTAAAATCACAACTTTCAACCAATCAGACTGTCACTATTCTCGTAAAAGGACAAATGATTGGTGAAAAAGTAATAAAATGCTGCGCCGGACTCGACTGGAAAGCAGCCAACTACGGGAACTCATGGATGCCGTCGAGCTAGTCGTCGACGGCGTCGCCGGCCGCTCGCCGGGGCCGTCGCGCGGCGACGACTGCGTCCTCTTCTCCTCCTCTCTGAGCGCCAACCACAAGCGCGTGCAGGTGCAGCGCAAGGGATCGGCGGCTTGCGCCTTCGCGCAGCTTCGACCTGCCGCTGCGCATTCGCCAACGACGACCGTCTCCAACGGCCTGTGGACGGCACTGCAGTTCGACGAGCACGCTGACCCGGCAATGACGGTGCTTGTCCATAAGGAGCAGCTGAGCGGCAAGCGCGGCAGTGTGACGTGCCAGTGCAAATGTGGCGCCGTCGCGCGCGTGGAGATGCACATTGCGGCACGGTCTCTGCTCCCGCGAGTTGTTGCCGACGGTCTCAAACGAGTGCTCCCCAAGGTTCGTTTACGCACCTAAATATACGCAATGATCGGCGTTGGAGAACTGACTGGAGCGTGTTTGGGCTCGTTGAACGCATCAGACGCTTCGTGGGCACTTGGTCTGGGAGGGCCGCCACAGCGCGATCTCGTCCTTGAACACGTCGGTGCGCGCGACGTTCTCGGGCGTGCAATGGTCGAGCGAAGGTTCGGGATGCTGCGCAAAGATCGGCGCGATCGCCGCTGACACTCAAGTCAGTTTCCACTTCAAGAACGAACTCGCCCGGGAATCAATGCGCGCGTCGCGCCAGTTTCAGCCCGCGCAGGAGTACGCGGAGCGCATCGCCCACGAGCTCGGAGGCGTCCGTCGTCACTCAACAGCTCTGGTCCAAGCCGCGTTGCACCGATTCAAGTCGCCAGCAGCTAGTGCCGGGGCCCAACCAAGCGTCGGCGCTGTCATCAGCGGACTGCCTGGCGTCGGCAAGACCTGTCTCGCCAAAGCGGTCGCGAACTCGATGGGAGTGGCGCTCGAGTTCTTGAACGCGGCCGACGTGTTTCAGACATTCGTCGGCCACTCGGAAGTCGAGCTTGTGAAGGTGTTCGAGCGCGCGGTTCGGAAGAACCCGTGCGTCTTGATCATCGACGGCATCGAGGCAATCGCCGCGTCACGCGACACGTCTGCCGATTCGCAGAGCGCTCTCGAAGTCGGCGTCCTGGGGACGCTGCTTGCGAGCTTAGACCGCATCAAGAAGGCTTCGCTGCCGGTATTTGTCATTGGAACAACAATTCGACCGGAAGACCTCGACGCCGCGGTGGCGTCGAACGGCAGAATGGATATCGCAGTGAAGATTGAGCCACCGACACAGCCTCAGCGAAAAGAGATCCTGCAGATCATGACAAAGGCGTGGCCTGCTTCCGCGCTTGACGGCGGCTTCCTCGATCAACTTAGTGATAGCGCCGGAGGGTTCGTCGGAGCCGACCTGCTCAGTTTGTGCCAGAAGACCCTCCAGAACGCACTGAATGACGCGGCACAGTCTGCAGCAAGCGACCCAGAAGTCCTCCCTCGTCATTTCGAGCATGCGCTGTTGTCTACCTACCCGTCGGCACTACAAGCCCACAACGTGTCTCAACGCCAATCACCTACCGACACAGCTCCCACCAACCGAGGAGCGGAGCCTTCCTCGTTCAGCCGAGTCTTTGGGTTGGAAGAAGCAATCGAATTCATCAAGGTGTCGCTGCTCGAGCCGTTGGAGGACTGCTCGCGCTTTCTAGCGTACGGCACGGTCCCGCCGAAGGGCATCTTGCTCACCGGGCCTTCTGGTTCAGGGAAGAGCCACCTTGCGCTCGCCATCGCTAATGAGGTGCGCCGCCGTGGTCTCGCGTCGTTCGTGTCTGTGCGATGCACGGATCTGCTGACAAAAGTCGTCGGAGACACGGAGAAGGCGCTGAGAGAGCTCTTCGCCACGGCTCGCAACGCCGCCCCGTGCGTCTTGTTCTTCGACCAGATCGAGAGCATCGCCCCTGTCCGGGGCTTCGACACGAGCACCGAGCAGACCTTCGACCGGGTGCTGAGCATGCTGCTCGTGGAAATGGACGGCTTCAACACGAGCCGCAGCAAGTTGAAGGAGAGTCTGACGAGTGCCGCCGCGCGCGCCGCTTTCCTGAAGGAGCACGTCGTCATCCTCGCGTCCACCACGCACAAGGAGCTGCTGGACCCCGCCATTCTACGCCCCGGGTAACCTTTTCTATGGCTGTGGCTGCTATGATCACCTATATCGCACTGACTCTGATGTTTCTTTGTGCCTCCCCAGTCGCTTTGACGTGCACATCGCCCTGGACTTCCCCGACGAAGCGGCGAGGCGGCAAGTCGCGCTGGATGCGCTCGCCTCCATCCCACTCAACTACGAGCAAGACCCGGCCTTGGCCTCCCCCGAGGCCGTCGCCGACTTTGTGGCAAGCCACACAAGCGGCCGGTCCGCCGGCGACATCAGCGCGCTGTTCCGAGAAGCAGCCATGGCTACGTTGCGCCAAGAGCTCCATGCGGATCGTGTAGCCATGAAGCACATCACCTCGGCCGTCACTCCTGCCTCAGGAGTGACTGCGATATTAAATATGAGAGGGAGCGGCCCGCCTCGGCGGCGCAATGGAGACGCGAGTATGCGATTCCGCAGGGAGCGCAACGTGCGACCGGGTGGCCGCAACGTTAACAACAACAACGCAGGAGCGCAGCAGCCACATGCGCGGCGCCAAACGGCGGCCAACGCCGCATCTCGGCGCTTTGCTGCATGATCGGAACCGCTACAAGGACAACCCGCCCGACTTTTACGCGCTAGGCATCCTGTACCCGAGCTTCCGGCAGTTGTACGTGGGTGGATCAGTCGCTCTTGTGTCGTTCGATGTGGTCTCCGCTAAGGCTGTTGCAATCTAAAGGCGTTGGCTCTGTCTATAGAATGAGAGAAGACTTGGATACATGACTGGTAACAATAGATAGCTGAACATGGTGTCGTTTGATGCCTCTCTGCAGCCTTTGCAAGGTAGACGACGAGGCGAAGCGCGCCTCCATCTCGTGGGACGACCCGTACGCAGTGAGGTAACACCAAACGATACCGGCATCAGCGTGAAGGTCCCTGCAAACTCAAGCATTTGGTGTCCTGCCATCACGCCGCTGTACCCTATTGTGCGGTGTAGGGAGCTCACGACGACGCTGCTGCTCCACGACTTCGGACTGCGCTGGACCATCCCCATCGATCGACTGTGTCCGCCTGTAGGTGGTTAATTTGCTCTAGCAACTCATCTAATGCAACCCATTAATACTTGCTACGTGCTTTGCAGCTTCCGAACCGACTGAACTACCTGCACTGGATTGAAGATCTACTGATGCTGTCGGGCGAAGGGATCGAGCCAGGCACCGACCAGAGGTCCGGTGTCGACGTCGGAACGGGGGCTAGCTGCATCTACGCGCTCCTCGGGGCCAAGATGAACAACTGGAGCTTCCTCGCGACGGAGATCGACGCTGAATCGTTTGCCAGCGCACAAGAGAACGTCGCGCGCAATCATCTGGAAAAGCTGATCACCGTGCGGCGAACCGAAACAGACCGCTTGCTGTCCGAGCCGCTGGAGAGTGAGCCGGCGGACCGCAAGTTTGACTTCGTGATGTGCAACCCGCCGTTCTTCGACAACATGGAGGAGGCGGATACAAATCCGAGCTCGTGCTGCAAGGGCAACACTAGCGAAATGGTCTTTCCCGGCGGGGAAGTCGCGTTCATTGACAACATGATCAGGGAGAGCCTCGCACTGCGCGACCGGATCGGGTGGTTCACGTCTATGGTCGGGCGGAAAGCGAGTCTTCGCAAGCTGCTTGCCGTACTTCGCGAGCACCACGTCCCTACGTATCGGTCGACGGAGTTTTTCCAGGGACGAACCAAGAGGTGGGGAATCGCCTGGACGTTTGCCACGGCACCCGCACCCAATGCTTCGGTTCGTTTCTCCATTTCGCGTAGCTATTTATTGTAGATGCTCAGTGCTCACCAGTCGTTCGCATCTCACGTTTGGTGGCGCAGGCAAAGGTGCTTGGCAAGCGGAAAGAGGCCCACCGACGGCAAGACATGACGTTTGAAGTCCCCATCAGCCAAGCGAAAGGTGACACGTTGTACATTAGACAGAATCAACTGTAAGGCTTTCTCACATTGCTGTGTCTTGTCTAGATTCCACGGGATGCGCCACGTTGGAGCAGGTTCAGCAACGTCTTACGGAGTTTGTCACTTCGGCGATCGGCATCGAGTTGACTGAAGGGGGCGACGGCATGTCGTCGTGGGAGCCGAAAGATGGACGCGAATTTCAAATTCTGCAGCGCGGCAGTGGGCTCAACGCTGATACGGAAGAAGGCAAGACTGAAGATCGAGCGGTCGAGTTCTCCGGTAGTCTCCACCTTGCTGAATGCGAGGAAGAGGGTGTGTTTGAAGTGACGGTCGCCTTCTCTAAAGGAGATCGTGCAGAGTTCTGGAAGATGGCTGATCGGTTGAAAGCTGCGGTCGTTCGAACAGGCCGCCGATGGAGACGCAGAGTAGCCGATCAGACAAAGGAATGATACGCAGTGTCAAGTTGCTGCTGCTTTGCTCTTCCAGAAGAACTCTGTAGTCGGTGTCTTGCACAAGCTGAAAAAGCAAGCCTGATTCATTTCATCTGGGCGAACAGGTCCTTCAGATCACGAATCTCTTGTAGCGTGGCGACGGTGGTGGCCTCCCAGCGAGCGAGCTTGGCTTCAATAGCTTGCACCAAGTCCTCCTTTCCCTTGAGCTGGTCGCGCAGTTCGGCTGCGTCAACTGTGGAGAGGAGATCTCCTTCTAGTGGCGATTGAACCGACTGCCTATTGCTCGCGCCGCTCGTTGATTCCCTCCCAGCAATACGCTTGCGGTTACTAGCGAGGCTGCCGGCCAACGGCCGAGGTGGTCCCGCTGTTGCCGGTGGCATCTGCGGCCCGACCGATCCATAATCGGGCGGCTGAGCGCTTACACCCCTCTTCATCGGTGAGTCTTCCGCTGCGTCTGAGCACTTGCGAGGTCGTCCGTACTCCGCCTCCGTCGCTAGATTGGGGGCAGTGAAAAGCAGAAACTCACTCAGTCAGCTTTCAGCACGAAGCTTGATCAGGGCTTCATCAATCGTACCGGGCCGATTGCGTGGTGCTGCGCCATCGCCGACTTTCTTGGCCACGCTGTTTGGGCGACAGCTTTTGTTGTGAATCGCCAGTCGGCCTTCAGCAAAGGTTCGCCCGCAGTTTTCACACTTCTCCATCCCGTGGACATTAAACGCCTCCTGCGCGGCGCGGCTGAGAGCCTCGATCTCATCCCGGGTCATGGGAGCTGCACTCTCTGATGATGCAGATCCATCCAACCCAAGAGGCGTTTTCGGGATTGACCGACGCTCATTCGCGGGCTTTTGCTCCTCCTATAGACACAGCACGTACGGCTAAGGTCACCAGTAGCGAGTTGAGGAAGGAAACAAGTTGTTTCGTCCGGAACCTGCATGAGCCAGAGTTTCTTGCATTGCTTCAGATGAATGTTGAAGGACGAGAGGCCGTACTGACGGCCGCACACATGGCACACTCGCGTTACTGGGCCTGCTCTCAACCCTGGCGGTGCCAATGTGGACGTCCGTCAGCAACCGGACGATCACAGCAGGGAATCCATGCACCAGCACGATAACACGGGCGCCATTGCCCGACGCACCTGGTGCCATTTGCGCGCTTTGCAGCGGTGCTTCGGTGCAGACAGAATGCGAAGTACCAATAATAGGTGCGCCAGCTTCGTTTCGGACATGCTTGCAACCGCCGCACAGGCTCCAGGCATCTGCGACTAATAGAGAGGGTAGTCCCAAATATCCTCGTCGTCATCGAGGTCGTCGCGGCCGTCGTGGCCGTTGCTACAGCGCGAGCTTGATCGTTGGTGACTTCCCGGCTTTGCGTTCGAGCTTCTCTGTTGATACGCTTCTCGACGGTTGTTGGCCTCGAGCACCCACAGCAGCTTCTTCAACGGAGTAAGCTGCTCTGCTTCGGCGTAGTGCGCAATGCTCGAGCCATTGCTCGTGACCGCTTGGTCAATCCCCGATACGATGATGCCAAGAAGCTGGGAGTCGTTGAGGCGACCAAAGTCTTCTTCGCTGAACTCGTGCATTTTCTGGATGAGGTTCGTGCATTGGCCTTGTGATAAGGCAAGAGGCTCGAGCGCCTTCTTGTCTCCCTACCAGCAAGCAAGCAAGCATCCATATATTATCGCCTTCGAGCATAGCATGAAGCAGATCACTCCGACTTTCGCACACGTACCATTTTCAAAGCACCAAGGATGACATTTACCTTCAGCAACTCCTCAACCTGCTTGGAGTATTTGACATGCTTCGGCGACGGGCTCAGAGGTACCTCGCGGAGTACTGGGTTCAACGTCAGGCTCTTGACTATACTTCGGTACCCCCTCGAGCTGGTATCGGGGTTGTCGCGAACACTTCACATAAGGCGCACCATGTTAGAAGAAGCCTCATTCGACAGGATCAAGATCAAGAACAATAAGTGACTCACTCCAGCACACGAAGAGTGCGATTGAAGCGCTTCAGCGCTGACGAGAGCGCCTGCACGCCTTCGTCGCCGAGCCCGCACCTGGATAGGCTATCGTTTCGTTAAGCGCGAGTGGTTAGATTGATTGCGGGCGCGACTGCGATCCGAAAGAGCAGACGTACTTTAGAAACTCGACGGACGCGTTCTTCTTTAGCCCCGCGGAGAGAAGGACAGCCCCCGCATTCGAGAATGGGTTGCCTGAGAGATCAAGTCGCTTGAGCTTGACGTTGACTGTGAGCATTTCGGCGATGAAGCTGGAGCTCGCATAGTCGAGATGATTGTCGGCTAGACTGAGGAAACGGTGATTACAATTCCAGAATTGGCCCCTAGAACCACTACAACGTGGCGGAAGCACGGTCAACGTACCACAAATTGACGAGGCTCGGTGCTTGCCACACAGCGTTGCAGAAGGCCTCGATGCCGGTGCTTCTCTTGTCGTCCGAGCTGTTAAACGCCAGCTTGTTGCTGCTCAGCACCAGCAACTCGAGTAGTTTGAGATCCTTGATGGCATTTGCAAGGTCCACAAGTCCGTCCGAGCGCAGGTTGATGTCGTCCAACCTAGAAAGAACGGGAATACAGCGTTAGACCTGGTAGTCCATCGCGCAAAGTCATGCCTCACGAGTCGTTCATACTTGAGCGTGCGTAGCTGGGGGCACAGCTTGAGAGACTGGAATATGATGCCGACGCCGTGGAACACATTCGCTCGTAGCCCAGTCAGAGCGTTGCCGGACAGTTCAACTGTCTCAACCTTACCTCGAACTCGCTCGATCAGAGTCCCCACGGCCGCAGCGTCCAAGTGATTGTACTGCTTACATCCCAGCACGACTTGCGTTTTAGTGCCAGTATTGCTTCGTCGGAATTGGGTCACGTCGAGCGCGTTGTGCGAGAACTGGAGCGTCTCCAGAACAGGATTCACGGCTTTTGCGATCGTAACTGCTCCAATGATGCCGACTGACGTCCCCGCGAGGTTCACGTGCTCCAGCTTGCACGTCTGGGACTGGAGGTAAGGCGCCAGAAGCTCGGCGAACGCGTCAAATACGGTGAAACCCGACAGATCGAGTGTCACGCATCCTGGGGCCGACAGATCGCGGATCCGCTGCACGATGACATCGCCCTGCGAGGCCAGAAAGTTCCCTTTCTTCTGCATGGCCTTGACCTCGAACAGCAGTCGCTGGTACGGGTCCGTGATCGACAGCCGCTTCTCCTCTTCTAGCAGCGCCCCCATCTCTTTTGTCGTCGCGGGCATCGATCCTGGCGCCGGCTGACGTCGCAGCCCCTCCGCCGCTCGCGGGTCCACGGGCGCCACGGACCGCAGCAGCTCGCAGCCAGGCGTGCCGCGCACCTTGGGCCGCACTGTCACCTCCATTTCTCGCGTTGTCACCGCTACCGAGCCGTGGTAGCAAGCCTATTCGACTGCGATGCGCCGAAAGGTGGCGCGCGTATTTTAAGCAACGCGGTGACACGAATGGCTACACTCGCCCAAGAGTTGAAGGGACTCATACAGTGCGCGCCAATGAAACGTGAAAATGGTCGGTCGGTCGCATATCTTAGCCAATAATAGGTTTTCGAAAACGCAAAATGCCTCATTTTATAGCCAATTGCGAGATCTCTCGAATAAAACAGTTTTCAGCGGATAAAACGCATTTTTGGCGCA
>JAADXW010000582.1:0-18913 GCA_023337975.1 Phytopythium ostracodes
GCCGCCACCTTCTGCCTCACTTTCGCGTGCAGCACGCTGTCGCCGTCTGCAACTGCGAGCGTCAGTGAAAGGGGGCTACTGTAGATCGTTCTTGTACTTGGATAGGGCAGACCGATCTTGATGGTTACGCTTACTGCAAGCTCAGCGGGCAGTTCAATAGACATGATGCTCAAGCTCTAGCCAACAGCAGACAGCATGGCATTGACACGCTGTTAACGCACGTTCAGTAAGATGCTAAAGCGTTGAGCCCCACATTACCTCTACAGTGGCGATCAATGATGATACTGTAGTACTGATACCGCCTTCGAGACCACGCCGACGCGAGCTAGGCACACGCAGTCTCCCGCGACACGATGTCCGAGCACCCCAGCAGCAACTCCGTCCGCAGCAACTCCACAATCAGCCGTGCGGTTCGGCAGCGGGCGTGGTGTGCCGGAGAAGGGGAAGCAACTCGATGAGACAGTGGCCGGCCGCAGCTGAAGGGTGGTAAAGGCGGTCCACGGGAACGCGACGTCACTTGATGGCCTCCAGCGCGAGCGAAATGGCGTGCGCGAGGGGGCAGACGGCGAGGACCGGACGGGCACACGGACGGGCAGACGCGGGGGTGCGTGTGGGCGATCGGCACGCGGTGGTCGCTGGTCGTGGACCACGGATCGACGGGCGCGCTGCTCTCGACTGTGCGGGATGGCGGGATTTGACTTGTGAACACTGGTGGATGGCGAAGGGTACAGTAGGTGGCAATATAGTAGACCTTCGGGCTGCCATGTGCCATCGAATTATGCTCAAAAATTGATTCTGTGATCAACGATTTATGGCAGCAATTCGTTGCTTTGTTTTCTAAATCAACGTTTTGTTGCTGATGTTGAGGTGGGTTTATTGCCAGATTGTACCGGGACAAAAAAATTGCAAGGCACAATATGTGTACTGAACATAAAACAACGATGGCGTGGTCGGCCGCGTCCCACCCACCCTGTTGTGAGAAATCGCAGGGCACGTTTGCCGAAACTGTTTTGACCCAGCGCGTAAAACGTATCTTTCCACACGTAATTTCATCGTATAAATTAATCATGTGCTTTTTTTTTGCCGCCGTTGGATACTCTCTAAAACGCTATAATTGTACCCCGCAATTCGCGCCTCCTTCAACCACAATTCGTATCGCTTGGGCTCTAAACATAAGCATCGGCACCCATGATGCTGGTGGCGGGTCTGCTCCGATCGACGCGTCCGCTGGCGCGCGCGGTGTCCTCTGCGGCGTCGGCGGCGCTGATCCCTGGCGACAGCGGCGTGCGCGCGTGCCTGGCGGCGATCCTGATCCAGCACAAGGCGTTCCTGGGCGCGCTGGACGACAACGCGTACACGTTCATGAGCCCGCTGCTGCAGGCGTCCGTGGGGCAGCACACGCGGCACTCGCTGGACCACCTGCGCAAGCCCGTGGAGCTGTTCCGGCGCGCCAAGGGCCGCCGCCCGGACGACGAGGCGGCGGACGACGAGGCGGACGCCATCCAGTACGACCTGCGCCAGCGCAACACGGACGTCGAGCACAGCCGCGCCGCCGCCGTGGCGCAGATCGACGCGCTGCTCAAGGACATTCGCGTCATCGGTGGGTTCGTTTGCTCGGGTGTGGACGAGAGGGATAGCTAACCAGGTGTGTGTATGTGTGCTGCAGACCCCGCGAGCGTGGGGCGGCCGGTGCGCGCGGCCTTCATGCTGTCGGCCAGCGGCGAGCAGTTCGCGTTCGAGTCGACCTTCAGCCGCGAGATGGCCTTCGCGGTGCACCACTGCATCCACCACAACGCGCTGTCCAAGGTGCTGCTGCGCCATCACTTCCCGCACCTAGAACTGCCCGAGGACTTTGGCCTGGCGCCCTCCACGGCCAACTACAACCTGCACCACCCCAACCTGCATCACTAATGCGGCATGTATGCTTGGCGTCGGGAATTCCAACTTTTTTTTGCCAAAATGGAGCTTCGACGGATCGTCTTCATGTTGATTTTTGTATGCGGTGTTTTATAATAATCGTAAAATCAATTTGAAGGATTTCCCTATTGTTACGGCATTTGACGCCCAAGAAAGAACGGTCGGTCTCACATAGGGAAAACCGATACTTACCACCAAATATGGCGGACGGGAACGCGTTCGCGAACGACGGGAGCTTCATGGCGCGGTTCCTGGTGTCGCAGCAACGGGAGAAGGACGAGGCGGGCGGGCATGAAGGCACGGCGGCGGGCGCGGTGGGCGCCGCGGCGATCGATGAGCGTGTGCGTGAGAGCGTCGCCAAGAACGACGGCAGCTTCCTGTCCGCATTCCTGGCGCTGCAGCGCGAGAAGGAGCGGCGGGGGGACGAGCCGCGTGTTGCGGAGGACGAGGCAATCGCTGAGAAGGAGAAGGCGCCGGCATCAGCGGATCCAGCGGGTCGAGACAAGGACAGCGCCAAGAGCAAGGACGATTCCATCAGCACTGGCAACGCGGATGGCGGCGGTCGGCCGGCGCGGAAGAAACGCAGTCGGTGGGACGCTGGCCCGGCGGTTGGCGGCTCGTCCGCAGACGGGAAGAAGGAGGAGAGGAAGACGCCAGCGGGTGAGGATGAGGACGAAGCGCTGCGGAGCGTGCACGCCAAGCAGCAGAAGCACCGGGAGGAGCTGCGGTTCCTGGAGCAGCGCATCCGCGGGTTCCAGCAGCAAGCCGTCTCATCCACTGCCGCGGCGCAAGCCAAGAAGGAGGCGGAGGTGGCGCTAGCGGAGGAGCGGCGACGGGAGTACGCGCGGCTGGCCGAGCTGGCCGAGCGCGAGCGCGACTACCGCGACACGGTCGAGCAGGCGGAGCTCGGCGTCGTGCGCGACGGCACGCGCGAGCACCGGCAGCGCGCGCAGGAGATGCTGCAGACGCTCGAGACGGCGGCCGCCGCCACAGAGCGCGCCGAGGGCAAGCATCACCTCGGCGACTTCCTGCCGAAGGAGGAGGTGCGGCTTATTGGGTCGTGGCGCTTGATGCATGCGAGCTTGACCCCCTAACGTGTGTGCTGTTGTAGCTGGAGCGGATCATGCAGCACGGCCGGCCGAAGGCGTTGGCAGGCGGGACAACGGCAGCGACAAGCGAATCTGACGAAACGAGCGAGGCACAGGCAGACAACGACGAGTTTGACCAATATCGCAAGCGCATGATGCTCGCCTACCGCTTTCGCCCAAACCCACTGGTATGAGTGGTGCATCGTGCTGATCCATTGCGTAGACTGATGGGATTGACGCCTTGTGGTGTTTTCATGCTGGGAAACGATGCAGAACAATCCCAGACGACCATACTATTGATACAAGAATGGAGAGCCGATCGTGTCTACCGAACGACTTCATTTGAACGCCGGGGATGTCGCAGCCGTTTGACCGGCTGGAGCAGTACTCGAGGCCATCTTTGCCGCCGTGTTGGTCTTCTGGAGCCGCGTCGGCTGCTGCTGTTTGTTTGCAGCGCGATCTGCCATCTCCACGAGCTGGTGTGCCCGCGCGTTCTCCAACTGAAGGTAATAGTACGACGTCCACATGACGCCGACCAGGTCGTCGTTAAGCTTTTCGTGCTGCGTCACTGACGCCACAGCGGTCGGCTTCCTACTGCTGCTCTCGTCGGATGCACCTCCTGCATATGTGCCAGTTCCAGATGCACCTCCCGGCATGCTGGCGCCTCCATTGCTCTTGCACTTCACAGTTCGCTTTCTGTCGTCGCTGACGCTGATTGCAGCCACGTCTTGCTGATGGGACAGCAGCTTGTCGACCAGGCGGGACCGCTGCTGGCCGCTCTGCCAGCTGAGAACACCATCGATGGCGCTGCCGTCGGCTTGTGCCGCCTCTGCGAACCGCTCGGTCATGTTGGAGCGATGCGCGGCCCAGGACTTCCTCAGCGCTGCGACCGTCGCAGCCGTTGATCCTTCCGCATCGCTAGGGCACGTGTACGGGGGACGCAGGAGCCAAGGGAGCAGCACGAACTGCCGCGTCGACGCGGCGAGGGTGGAGATGTCCTGCAGGGCCACTGCCACTGCCCCGCTGCCTCCCGACCGCGCCGCTGGCCCGATGACAGCGTGCTCAATACTACGCATGTCCGCGACCGCGAATCGGTCCATCGTGTTCGTCAGATCGAGTTCGTCTGCTACGACTCGTGCCAGTGTCGTCCACCGCACGCCAAGAAGCAAGGACGAGGGGTCGTCTTCGGTACTGCTAGTTGAAGATTTGCTAGTTCGAGTGACGCCGTCCGCCGTGACAGCGTTCGCGTACAGTTGCGCGAGGCGACTGTACGACAGCTCACCGCCACCACCGGCGCTAGCCGTTGATTCCCATGGAGAGGGCGATGCGGACGAGGACACTGACGCTCGCACAGGCAGCGTATGAGGCTGGCCGTTGGTCATGACGTGCAGAAATTCGAAGAATGATAAATGTCCCTCGTCGCTGTTGGTATCATCGACGGAGGTCGAAACCCCTCTGTCCGTTCTCAAGGCTGCCCGGAAGGCAATGCGAAGCGGCTGGTGAAGCTCTTCAATGCGTTTGAGCCACGCGCGAGCGATCACAGCGACCGCAGCTTGCAACGGGACGATCTGCGCGTCTGTCAACAACCCGTTTGGCTGGTGATAGTGACCGGCTGATGCTGCCTTACTGGTGCTGCTGACGATCTGGTACGGCGCAGGGGTCGTCGCATTGGCGAGAGACACGGTCGTCGCGACAGCATGGCCTTCAAGTAGCCGGGCGCTGTCTTCGAGCGAGGCGGATGATGAATGCGAGGTGGAGATGCCCGCGACGTGCACGAGCAGGAGCTTGGCCGAGTCGAGCAGGACGTACGGTTGAGGCGGAAGTGATGGCGCTGGTGGCTTCTGCGCTGACGTCGGCGTCGGTGGAGTGGATGTAGAAGGTGAGTTGCTGACATCGGCGGTGTAGAACACACTCAGTGGCGGGTCAGCTTTCCATGACGACGATGGCGAGGAAGATGCTGCCACCCAAATGTCGAAGGCGTTGCCGCCACCTCCTGCGACCTGAAGTCGCTTCTTGTTGACTGCCACCTGCTCGAGCACGCGCTGACAGTACGTCACAGCCGCGAACAATCGGCGCGGAACGAACGCTGCGCTTCGAGCGGACGCCGGCAGGTAGTAGAGCTTGGTGAGGATCGCAAACAAGTGGATGATTTCGTGGCAGGCAGGCGCTGCCAACCTCCCGCCTGCCCTTGCTGCTCCAGCAGTCGCGATGACTGGGGACGGAGGTGAAGGCGTCGAGCTGGACACTGCTTTGGACATGATAAGCTGGATGCTGGCGAAGAAGCGGGCGAACTCGCGCTCGGCTAATTCGATGGTGCCGTCTGCCGCGTCCAGGAAGAGCGCGTAGACCTCGCGCACAAGTGCTTCGGGTGAGCGCATTGCGCTGGAGCTGGGTGGCTCTAAATGCGGCCACTTGCTTTGCGAACCAGGAACAAGACCGGCCAGTGAAATACCCAGCGGTGGTTGCATTTGCTGCGATAACGCTGACGAAGAAGCTGGGACTGACCATAAAGGCGAGGCGGAGGCGCTCGCACTAGTGGCTTCTGCGAGACGGCTGTAGATTGCTTGTATGCGCACGACGAGCTCGTCTCCCGAGAGCGCGACGACACTGTTGCCGACTCCAGTGGTTGAGGACGCCGGCGCGAATGGAGAAGCAGTGACGCTGCCTCGATCGTGGTTGCCGTTGAGCACAGACACAGGGATGGATGGTGACGGCGGCAACAGCAGCAGCAGCTCCTTCATGTGTTTCGGGAGTTTGTGCACTGCCCGATCCAGTCGCAGCATCACGAGCTGCTGCTGCTGCTCTGATAACGAATCGATCGTCAGTCCCTGCGCTTTGAACATGGCGCTCCCGCTTCGACGACCACTCCCGGCGTGACCACTGTTGGTAGTTCCAGCGTTCGAGACGTTGTGGTAGCTTCCGGTCAAGTCGATCGCTGCCGGAACGAACGCCGTCGCGCTTGCGAAGCTCGTCGCTGCGATCGTGCAGTACGCGAGTGACCGCAAGAACGCGCGTGGGCTGGTGTGACTATCGTGACTGCTGTCCCCCAGCGCTTCGGGAAACTGTGTTGTAGCATCCCGGAGGCGAAAATGGTTTCCATGCGCAGTCACGACCCCACTCACAGCAAGCGGCCGCTCGCTCGTCGTCGCCGCGTACACGACTTCAATCGAGCGCAGTGCTTCGCTCAGTTCGCGCAGCGTTTCCAGTTCATGGCGGGAGATGCGAGCGATCAAGTGGCTCGCAGAGGTGGGAGATGCTGGTGGCGAGTCCGAAGCGACATCGAGCCTCATGGACTGAGTTGGTGTTGTACCGGTGGCCAATTCGGTGTCCTCAGCCTCCGCTCCCAGCATCGCTATGGTCGTAGCAGTCGCTTCGACCACATCGCGCGCCGCTCGTCGCTCGTGCAGGTGCAAGTAGCTGCGGCACAGGATGAGCAGGTGCACAACGTACATGAGCTGGAAGCGCAGACGCGCGTCCAACAGCGCGGCTCCCGGCGCGAGAGACTCGTACCCCGGCGATCCCACCAGCGCCAGATGATTCGGCCTTGACGACTGGTCGCCCAGTGAGCCAGCCGTGGAGCCCTGCTCAAAGTCATCACCGCGCACCACCACTTTGGCATTGCTCACTCCGTCGCCATCCTTGCTCCCACCACCTCTGTGGCCAGCCCCCGTGCCGTCGTTGAGTTCGCACCAGGTGGGAACGTTCCCCTCTTTGGCCAACTGCTTAAGGCTGCGCAGCATGAGCGCTTTGCAGTGGCCGTGCCACTGCTCCTCGCGCGCAAAGTGCTCGGCCTCGCGCTGCTCCAGCTGCCACAAGCGCACCGACGCCATGCTGCGCGTCTGGAGTCGCTGGATGCGCGCCTCGTACTCGCGAATCGCGGACTGCAGCTCCTGTTTGGCGCTGCGCAGTCGCTGGAGCTCGTCTAACGCAGTCTCGCGCTGTGTCTCCACGGCCGCGAGCGCTCTCTCGAACTCCTCTATCGGTTGTTCGCACAGATGCAGCCACGCAAATTGCGCTAGCTCCTGCGTGAAGACGTTGACACGTCGGATCGTCTCATGGAGGCATAACAAGACGAGCGACAAAAACCGTGACGGATCGATCTTCGTGTGTGGCGCTGGCACTGCACGGCCGTTGCGAAGATGTTCTTCTGTTGGCGCAAGTCGCTGTCCGCCCCCAATCCTCCCTGCGTTAGAGGCGTTGGCAACGTCGGGCTTAGCCTTGGACGTCGGATCGGATGAGCTGAAGAACTTCTGGCGCGAGAGGTTGCGCTTGACTTCGGTGAGTGCGCGTTTCTTGGCCTCGGCGGTCAGCTGCGGCCACCTGCCTGTCAAGAGGGACAAATTTCTCGCCTTGGTTGATACTGGCGGCGAGTGGGCAGGTCTCGGGCGAGACGCCCAGCCGATACTGCCGATTCCACCACTGCGCTGGGATGCCACAAGTTGCTCAACGCTTTCTTGAAAGAAGAGCGCGAGCTCGAGGACGGCCTCTTCGTGGTCGCTCAGTTCGATCAGCGTTCTCGGCTTGGCCTGGCGCGTCGGTTGCAACGTCGGTGACTGATTTTCACGGGCCGGTGGCTCTGCCCGCCGGATTTGCTGGAGAACACGAGGCGACAAGAGCACGGTCATGGGCTGGTGACGCGGCGCTGGCGACATCTTGACGGAAACGTATGAGGTCGCCGGTTTGACGTTGCGACCGTCCGTAAATGTTGTGGTGTCTGGTCCTGATGGCGACGTTACCGGCGCGCTCGCTTCCCTCTCGGCATCCAACAGATACGACACGTACGCGTCGATCTGCTGGACGCACACGTGAAGGCGGTCGTCGGGCATGAGCTCCGCCACCAGCACGCGTAAGAAGGTGACGTAGAGCTGGAGCTTGGCGGGCCCCGCGTGGAAGGTACTCGCGCGCACGGCCGCGTCGATCCAGACCGTGAGGTTGGTGAAGATGGCCGCGAAGTCATTGGCGCTGGCGGACGGCGAGAGGGTGGCCGGGCGGCGCGGCGGGTGCAGCGCCACGAGGCTTTGGCGGAAGACGCGCGCGTCCGCCCCGCCCCCCACGGCGTCCAGCTTACGCACAAAGTCGGGCAGGTGCGTGCCGTGGTGGCGCAACCGGAGCCCGCTCATTGCCAGTGAACCGGCATCTACAGTACTTAAGTGTGAAGAGTCTATAGATGGATGATCATGTATGTGTGCATCCGCTCTGTCAATATTAAGCTGGTGCCGCGTCGCTTCGGGGACTCAGCAATACCAGTACTACCGGTAATATGGTTAGGGTACTAGAAATAACTGATATGAGCATGGATCAGTACCGGTCAATACCGGCTGAGCTTTGAAGCTCGCTCGCTAGTAGTCCGACACTTGCGGTCCGACGCTCATGGCGACAGAATCAGCCGGTCTGATACAGAACGGCGTACCGCATTCGGCGCATGGGCAGCGAATTGTCGCGACATTTCGCTGGGAGTCGACGTCATCGCACATTGATTATCGATGGCGTTGATGCCACCAGTGAGCGGGGCTGTCGCAGTGCGAGAAAACCAAACCGCCCATGACCGACGTTCATCAGGCGGGATCATCACGCAATCTGAGTATTCTCGGCAAATCGCATGTCTCCAAAGCGTGACTAGGAAGGCATAACAATGAATGATTGGCTGTTATTGATGTGTATACGACCAATCAGCGAAGGGATCTCTTCACCCTTCCTAAGTTGGAACCCAATTCCTACCTTGTGCATCCGATCTCCCTCGCTAACGCACCAAAGCAACCGAAGACCTCGGCTCATTCTCCAATTTAACGACTCAAGTTCAAGACTAACCAACAACCCAAGCAGCAGCGAAGATGGTGAGCGCCCGTGAGACCGTGGAGGCCAAGGTGTCGGCGTCGCCTGTGGTGGTGTACAGCAAGAGCTACTGCCCGTACTGCGCCAAGACCAAGGCGCTGCTGAGCAAGCTGGACGTCCAGTTCGACGTGATCGAGCTGGACCAGGTCGCGGACGGCGACGACCAGCAGGATGCGCTCAAGGAGATCACGGGCCAGAGCACGGTGCCCAACACGTTCATCGGCGGCAAGTCGGTCGGCGGCAACTCGGACGTGCAGAAGCTGCACAAGAATGGCCAGCTGCTGCTGCTGCTCCAGAGCGCCGGCGCCGTTGCGTGAACCGCCAAGTTATGAGCGCCTAGAAGCGAGCCCCCACTAGCGCCTAATGAGTTGCCACGCGATGGATAGAGAGCCGCTGCCGATCCTTAACTAAAACACATACAAACACGACCAGCATCTTGGAAAACATGCTCGCATCGTTCCGCTTAGCATGGAAGAGCCTCTGTGGCGCGCATCCGCCGTGCTTGTTGCATTGACATATTGAACTGCAAAAGAGGAAGAGCATTGCATCTCTTTATTCATACCTATAACCAGCTCGTTCTACTTGGAGAACTCGCATGAGCTTAACTGCCACGTCCTAGGGACGACGTGGCATCATGCGTTGCCATGCAGGTACCCTCTCGTTCACCAGTGGCGAATCACCACTTTCTGCTACTTTTTATACGGGCTCTGTCTATAAAAACGTCAGCACCCATGTTTCTGGGAAATTCACTAGCACAAGGGTCACTACTTCGAGTTAATGTCATTACGTCATTACGCTGCCAGCGCGCTTTGCACCTCGAACGGATCAATAGCGCGAGTGCCGACATGTTCGCGACGCGCAGCGCCAAGGGCAAGAAGAACAAGCGCAAGCGCGCGGCGGAGGACGAGGCCGGCGCGTCTGCTGCATCTCCGTCTGACGCGGCCGCCGATGGCGACGACTTGGACGTGGCGGCGCTGCTGAGCGCGCGCGAGAAGCGCAATCTCAACACCTTTTCGGTGCGTCCGACTCCACCATGTTGTGCGTCCGTTCATCCTTCGCTCACGCTCTCGTCGCGCATCCGACCAGACGGGCGGCGCCAAGAAGGCCAAGAACGTGGTGGAGAGCCGGCGCGTCGAGTCGGCGCGCGAGATCGTGCCGCAGCAGTACGCGGGCGATGCCACCTACGAGTCGCAGATCGACACGGAGAAGGACCGGTGCGTCGGCGGGGCGGATGGTCGGTCGCCTTAACTGATATTGCACTTGCTGACACCCGATCTTGTCTCTCGGTACGAACTCCCGCCCGGCAGCGACGCGCGCGCGATCATGGAGCGCAGCATCAAGGCCAACCACGACGGCAGTGCCGACCAGGAGAGCGGCAGGGTCTACCGCGGGCAGGCGGCCTACAAGAACTACGTGGACAAGAAGGAGGCGCAGGTCGGCATGAACAAGTACACGGGGTGCGTCGCGCTGTCATCGATGGCTTCCTGTGATCTATAGTGATGGGATGTAGGTACCCTCTGACCTGTCTCGACGCGCGGCAGCACGCAGGGGCCGATCCGCGCGCAGACGTGGGCGCGCGCCATTTGCCGCTTCGACTACCAGCCGGACATCTGCAAGGACTACAAGGAGACGGGCTTCTGCGGCTACGGCGACAGCTGCAAGTTCCTGCACGACCGCGGCGACTACAAGAGCGGCTGGCAGATCGAGAAGGAGTACGCCGAGAAGGAGAAGCAGCGCCAGAAGCGCCTGCAGGAGGGCCGGGGTGCGTGCAAATGGACGGGTTGTGTGGCGTGTATTAGTGTCATGCCGTGACGTAAATGGTTTTCTTCCCTTTATGTTGACTGCAGACCCCGATGCGGACGAGGACGAGGACGACGACAAGTACGTGATCAAGAGCGACGACGACGAACAGTTTGCGTGCACGATCTGCCGCGGCCCGTTCCACAACGCCGTCGAGACCATGTACGTCTCGTGAATCATCCAGTGCGCTGGCCCACTGCTCCGCTCCTGACGACCTGCTGCTTATGTTGTTGCCCACAGCTGTGGTCACTTCTTCTGTGAGGCGTGCGCGCTCAGGCACTTTAAGAAGTCGTCGCGGTGCTTCAACTGCCGGAAACAGACGAACGGTGCGCTCTCTTACAGCTTCTGGTGGATGGTGGCGGTGGTTTATCCAACGCTGTCTGGTGCTGCAGGTGTGTTTAACGCGGCGGAGAAGCTCCGACGGAAGGAGCAGGAGGAACGCGAGGCCGAGGCGGACAGCGACCAAGAAGGAGAGGAAGACGACGAGCAGCGCACGGACGACGTGACTTCGGAGGACAAGAAGCCTGAGGCCAGCGGCGGGTGGACGATCGTCGTCGAGCCCACCGACGGATGAGGTGCAGTGTAAGCAAGGCACTGGCCGAAGAACACGGGTATAGCGCTGGGTGGAGTTGATCGCACTCTTGGCCTGTTGCTTATTGATCATCCATCATCTTGATGCCTTGCACTAATAAATAGGACACCCATCTTACCACATCCCTCCATCGGTGCTAATAAAATACTACTGCTGACCGGCTTATATCCCCGAAAACGTCTTCAGCTCGACGAGCTCGAGGAGCCCGACGCGCTCACGCCTTCATACGACGAGGCGGACGCGAGCAGGTGCTTCGAGTACGGGTGCACCACGATCCACGCGAGCAGGAACGGGTTGATCACGTCGAGCACGCCGTTGTTCCAGGCCGAGAAGCGCGTTCGCTTCGACACGAGCGCCGTCTCCTTGAGCATCGCCAGCACCGCCTCCCCGATCTGCGCGACCACCGCGGCCCCAGGGAACATGGCCAGCAGCGCAGGTTCAATCGGGTGCCGACGCGGGATGCAGGCGAACGTGATCGCCGTCGCAACGCACGTCGACGCCGCGGACACTAGCGCCGCTCCAACGGTGTGGGTGAACGGCAAATACTGCTCTTGGCAGTGTCGCCGAGTTGCCCGCGACCGCCACCGAGAGTATTGAACGTTACTATCGGAAGCGAGCGCTCGGAAGGCCCAGCGGCCGAGTTCGCCGGCCGAGACCGCCAGGAAGAAGGTCGAGAAGACGAACGGGAACTCGGACGCGTACGGGTGGTCGATGAAGTCTCCGATTTCCATCATGGTCGCGAGCAGGTAGACGAGCACGAGCGTGTCGAGCAGCGCGGCGAACAGCGTCTGCATCACGTCGGTGCTCGACACGATGCGCCACGCGATCATGACGCAGCAGCCCGTGAGCGTCAGATACAGGTCGTCGATGACCTCGGGGTCGCTGTGCAAGCTGTTCTGGTGGTGCGCGACCACCATATTCATTCTGGAATAGGTGAAGCAGCCCTGCAGCACGATCATGAGCAAGCTGTCGGGCCCCGTGGGTGACAGACACGCCGTCAGAGCGGCGGAGAAGGCTCCCACCCCGCCAGTGACAACCACAAGCCACCACGAGTGCTGGCACGCTGGCAGATTGACCAGCAGCGGCAAGCACAGGATCACGAGCGCAACGACGGCAACAGTGGTGAGTAGCGAGACGGCGAGCGCCACGGGGACGTCCTTGCCGTGGGTCAGCGGCGTCTTGTCGGCGAGCCACTTGACGGCGAAGCCTGAGGGCGTCGCGGCCGTCTGCAGCGCGCACCTGTATCCTGGGGACGCGTCTGGTCGCGTCGGAGTAGTCGTGTTGGGGCCTTGCGGGACCTCCTGGTCGTCGGAAGCGGCCAGTGCAGCCTGGAGAGCGAGCAGCAGCCGCGCGCGCACGCGGAAGCAGAGCCAGGCGAGCTCCAGCCCGCCGAGCGACACGCCGAGCTGGCAGACGGGCAGCAAAAGGTACGGGCGACCGGTCTCGATGGCGGCCACAACGCCGGCGAGCAACGCGCCCAAGGCGGCGACGCGCGCGACCGGGCGGAGAGGCCGCCGGCGACTGCGAGCCGCCATGAACGTCGAGAAGCGCGGCGAGGGCAGCGAGCACGTGGATTCGGAGCCATCCATCACACGGGGCGGGGCGGAGGGCGGTTGGTCGGTCGCCCCGAAGGCGGAGGGCGTCAAGGCCGAGCGTCTGTAATTCCTACCTTCCTTCCTTCCTTCCTTCCTTCCTTGGGCCCGAAATGTACCGGAAGGAACACTCACAGTGGCCCTCCGGCGTTATTTTGTGTGGCAAAAGCAATTTTAATCACCGCCTTCCCCCCTCCAGCTGCGGAGATTAAAACGGAGCAGCTGTAACGGCCCCGGGGTACAGGAGGTCGGCCCACGTAACCGGCCGCGTGTACCCGAAAGGAGGTGTTCTGATTGGGTAAACATTGGAGATGAGGAATTTGGACCAATCATGGAAGGGTGGGGTGGAAGCGCCCTCTGTGGTCGTTTGACAGCGCGGGCGATGCGCTTCGAGAACGTCAACCGTAAGAGCATCTCCACCGGTAGGGTTTTATCGCGGTTTTATCGTAAAATAACACTTTAGAACCAATGGCGGGGTTTTATACTCCCATTCGTGAGGTTTAGTTGCAGTTTTAACCACGAGGATCTGTTTTTCCACGGTCTGGATCTAAAATTGAACCATTTTTAATGCCTGGTCCAATGCCAACTCCGCCAATTATTCAAGACTGGAAGCGGGAAAAAGAAGAAACAACTACAGAACAACTTTAATACAGAACGAGTCTCTCCGGAGCGACGAATCATACACTTCGATGCGACGCTGCCTACCGTAAATTGCATCGTTGCACTCCATGGCCCAATAGTGTTGGACCAACAGCACGTTGGCCGTCTTGACTATGGGCGTTGTTTCATTAGTAGAAATACAACTATATCTTAATTTGATTGGCCAGTATTCTAGTTATAGCTTTGAGTAAATCTTGCTGGCGGGAGTAGGAAATACAAACTCCACTTTAACCTAAGATTACGGCCTCAACCAGTCCGATTATTGTGCTTTTTAGCGAAAATAGCGGTGGTGAGGTATAATTCCGCGATTTAGATATGGATATAGACGAGGTGATAGCATATTAGCAAAGTGAGGCACTCTATTATACCCGACAAAAATAAAGAATCCAGTAAAGTTGATGCTGTAATTGTGTCAAAAAAGCGAAATTTGGCGAAGTGGCCCGTATAGGGGTAAACCAGACGCCAAATTTTCTAAAAACAAGGTCAAAATAGTCCAATTCGGCGTCGTTTTTGACTTACAAACCTAAAAGGGGGGCGATTTGGACTAAGAAAGTTTGGGGAAACGGGCTGAGCACAAGGAGGATTTTTATTGGTCAAATTGCATCGAACCTATGTTTCAGTTCAAAAATGGGATGTGTCACATCACGTCGGCATCGAACGTTGATCTTTGGCTCAGTGTTCGTTTTATTCAAAAGCAGGGGTATAAAATTAGAAGCCGCTGGTGTCACTCTCGTCGTCGGAACTGTAGCCGTCACTCTCGGAGATGGCTTCATCCGGAGCTGCCGCCACGATTGTCGCTGCGCATTCTACGTACTGATCCTCCTTCTTTTGGGCACGCCTGTACACATCTACCCAGTTTCGGCCTGTGATAGCTGCCGACCCTGTCAGTACTTTTGTTTCCAACTCGCCGATGCTGTCGGCCGGGTCCTGGGTGATGCGATTTTTCAGCATCGCCCAGGTCAGCTCGATCGGCTGTAGATCAGGGTGATAGGGAGGCGTGTACAGTAGGAAGTGGCTATGCTGCTGCGCTATGACGTTGGCCTTGTACACTAGCCTGACGTTCGTCGCCTTGACTCGAGCGATGAGCTGCGGCTTCGTTTCGCGTGGACTGTACTGTACACCTGATTGCTATAGTAAACGTCAGTATAAATTTCGCTGACAGAGAGGGCAGCCTCCCACCGTACTGTACACACCATTCTCACTCAGCCACTGTTGGATAAGGCCCTTGCACCATCCCATGGTCGGTGCGGGGTTGACGCCCTCCTTGTGGTACGATGCGCCGTCCATGTGGATGACGCACGGGCCATGATATTTGCTCAGCGCGATGCAGGGCGCAGTGAACCACCGCTCGAACTTGGGGCCGTCGAAGTTCCCGTGATAGTCGTCTTCAGCATCGCGCCTGCGCTTGGGGCCATCACGGAAGCACACGATCGAGTTTTTGACGAAGCCGCCTGAGATTATATTACCGTGGCGGGTAATAATATTGGCAGAGATGATACATTCCCTATGAAACACGCGTAAAAAACGTGAAAATCGGTAAAATATCAACCCAACAGCGTAAAAAACGGCACCACTAGGTAATTTACCTTGCTCCGCGCTCGCTCTTCATGTGGTGGACCTTGTCGGACGATAGCTACGTCTTGCCGGCGACGTGGTCCACGTTGCAGTACGACTCGTCCAAGTAGACCTCTGGCAGGATTGGGTTGCCCTTAGCGTCGCTGTTGGCCAGCTTCTTGCGTAGATACTCGGCGCGGAAGGCGACATTGGGACGACTCTCTGCAAGGTAGCGCCGGCCTTTCCCCTGGATGTGGAAGTAGCCCAGCTGATTGAGGAGGCGCTGCATTGTGCGCAGGCCCAACGACTGCTCAAGCTTGAGCGAGACCTCACGGCACACCTTCTGGGCCGTCACCGGGATGGTCGCCTTGTTCTGCGTGATGATGAAGTCCTGGATGACAGGGGCGAGGTCGTCGATGTCATAAATCCTCGGTCAACCACGGGCATCATCAACTTCCTGGAAATATAAGTTTCCACAGTGTTAGAAATTATAACTAAACATTTCAGGCGGAGCATCAAAATCGCCAACCCACCTTGAATTTGGTGCACGGATTGGCCAGTTTCTGCTTCACGACTCGTTTCACGTGCTGGCTGAGAAGCCCAGACACTCAGCTACGAATTGGCGTGTCGTTTACCCGCGAAAGTGCCCTATAGCCTTATGGGCAAGGAAGAACGTGTTGGCCCGCGCGATGCACTCCTTCTGGGACTGGTCAAGATTCTTGGGCCAAGCCACCGGATTTGGAAATAATCGACGGCAGAGTCCTTTGGTATCGGTGCAGGAAGGACTAGCGAATAAGAACATGTGCTTCGCTTTCAAATCGGCCGCGTCGTTGAGAACTTATCCCGTTTTCCCTGCGCGGTTACAATTTGCTGGATTCTATATTTATGTCGAGTATAATAAGCAGCGATTTACATGTTTGTACGCCTAGCCCTAAATAGTTTGATAATTGCTTGCATAGCCGTCGAAAACGTGTTCGGCAGCGTTTTGCAACCAAAAACAGTATTTTGGCGGTTCAAAGCCCGCCATTCCTCGAGTTTCTTCAGTTAAACACGGTCGAGTGACGACAAATCTTTTTCGATATCCGCCTTGCGTTTAATTTAAATATAAAGTCTTCGTGTCTACACAGTTGAAAGCAACACACAGGAGCATATAAAGGACTGCTGCTTACAAATGCAAAAGCCAATTAAGTCGCGTTAGCACACAACCACAAAGAAGAACTAGTGAGTTACTCAGTGCACGCCGTACAGTTAAGGCACTCTGGCATTGGGTGATGGTTCTGGGTAATACAGTGTACCTAAATCGTCCATAACTAAATTTTATTAATTCGTTGTGGCCTAATTTTCGAAAATTACGGGAAGAAAGAAATCTTTGAACCGCAAATTATGGTCGGCAAGACGGATGAAAAGCACACTAAACCCTCGAATAAGTCCAACAGGTGGAGATGCTTTTATAGCGCCCAACTGAGAGTATCTCCTTCAGTCAGGCCTAACCCTATCATGTATCCGACGGACGTATACGATGTATACACGCAGCTCTATTTAAAGCCTTATTACGCGACGCAAAGCCTCAGTCTCGAGTTGCCGATCTGGCTCAGTGGTTTGTGTACCGCCTGTCCAACGCTCAGGCAGAAGGTTCGAGTCCCGCTCACGGCGTACTTTCTCTGGGCGGAAATAAATGCAGCAATTCAGTATTTTGACCAATACGTGGTGAGTTTCCCGCCAATTCTTGATTGGATTGGCTTAATTAAAAAACGTGATCTCCTCTATTGGGCTGTATCCGATTTTCCGCGGTCCATTCAATTCTCACGAAGTTGCGGCGGGAATGGCAGCGTGCCTTCAGGCTCTCATTTTTCGAGCATCCACCCAGTGCAAATAACTCCACTACCAAGCCTTCGCCTTCTACCATGCGGAGTTTTACTGACACCGACCGCCGAGAGCTCATTGGCACACTTCTTGTGCGCAGTGTTGACGGTGTTCTTCGCCGCGGCACGGTGGCGGCGGTTGCGAAGCGGACAGGCAGGCATCGCTCCACCATCCGTGCGATCTGGCTCCGCTACCGCCACGAGGCGGCGCGGGGCAACATCGAGGGGTTGTGCAAGAGCTTGAAGGCCGAGGTGTTCGGCATGAAGCAGACGGACAGAGAGCAAGTGCGCGCGGTGGTTCAGGCGGTCCCGGTCGACGAACGGCAGAACGCTCGCTGCACGGTGGTCATGGCAGAAGACTCCGTCCATCCCGTGCGTGAACTGCTTGCCGAGAGAGCACTTCGGCGGTGCGCGACGCGCGTGAAGCCGGCGCTGACCCCGACGAACAAGCTCGAACGGGTCGAGTGGGTCTTGTCGTTCATCGACGAGGCGTGGCGCAAGTTCGAGGCCATGACCGACGTCGTCCATGTTGACGAAAAGTGGTTTAATACAGACAAAGACCGGCGCTCAATCCTGGTGCTGGACGGCGAGTCGCCTCTGCCGCGCAACTGGCGCAGCAAGCGGTTCAGCTCCAAGGCCATGTTTCTCGCGGCAGTGGGGCGCCCTCGGTAACGACTGTGTGAATTGATATTTTTACTAACACAAACACCTCTAACAATTTATGTTTTTTTTCGAACAGATATGATCCGCATCGCAAGCCGTACTAGTACGGAAAGCTCGAGTTGTGGTCGTCCTCGGAGGAGTACGTTGCCCAGTGATCCAGTATCAACCGACCAAGGGGGACGGTGTACACGCGGAATATCGAGAGCGTGGACCGCGCTGTGTACAAGCGGTACCTGCTCGAGTTCGTGATCCCGGCCATAAAGCAGAAGTGGCCAAGGGGGAAGCGGCATCGCATCATCTTCATCCAGCAAGACAATGCGAAGCCGCACGTCTCCCCCCACGACCCAGACGTTGTGGCTGCTGGCACGTCCGACGGCTGGAATATCCGTCTGATATGCCAGCCGCCCAACTCGCTGGACCTCAACGTGCTCGACTTAGGTTTGTTTGCATCGTTACAATCCACGCAGTACCAAACGCCTCTTCGTGGCGTCGACGAGCCCATTCGTGCAGTGCATGCTGTCTATGAGGAGCTCAACAGGACGATCCTCGACAATGTGTTTCTCTCTCTGCAGCAGTGCATGTTGTGTATCCTACAGGATTCTGGCGGGAATGCATACGCGCTGCCACACATGGGCAAAGCCAAGCTCCGCAACGCGGGCTTGTTGCCTGAGTCGCTTGATTGCATTGCAGAAGTGTATGCACATGGCCTTGAGGTTCTAAGAAAGATGGGTCGAGGAAGCCTCGTCTTCTTTGATCTCTCTACACTGCTCACTATTAAGTTTGGGGTCTTACCCGTTAATGCTAAACCCATCGAACTGTCATATAGCCTTGTTGCGTTTATTTCCGTCCAGAGGAAGTATTTTTTTTTTGCTCGTGCCGACTGGCCGAAAGAACTGAGCAAAGATTTAACTGTACCCTATTGAACGGTGAAGATGCAACGAAGGCTGTCAAACACGCTTGGAACTTGGACGAAGACGGCCTTGGGCCGGGATTGCAAAACCGAAAATGAGCTTGATTCTGAAGGTTTAGTGGACTGGAGTCGGTGGCTGTGAGCCACTCGTTCTTGTGTCCTACCCTGCCTCTCCTAGTGTCTCTCTCTCTTTGGGTGTCCTACCTTTGGGTAATTACGTGTCTGTAAAAACCCTTCGTAAGAACTCCAGTGAGTCATATGCAAAATGGAAGACCGTTGCGTGGAGGGGGACATAGCTCCAGGCGGTGAAGCTCTGGTGAACCCCAAACACCAGGTCATGGTGGTCAGCCATAATTAACTTAATCACAGCGGGAATCGAACCCACGCCAACCCGACTAGCGCCCCCACACCAACCGACTGAGCCATTTTGATGCCTTGACCCA
>JAADXW010000583.1:0-18903 GCA_023337975.1 Phytopythium ostracodes
CATGGCGCGCGCGCTGCTGCGCCGGTCCCGCATCGTGGTCATGGACGAGGCCACGGCGGCGATCGACCACGCGACGGAGCGGCGGCTGCAGCGCATGGTTGAGCGCGAGTTGGAGGACGCGACAGTTCTCACGATCGCGCACCGCCTCGCGACCGTGCTGACCTGCGACCGCGTCCTGGTGCTCAGCGACGGGCGCGCCGTCGAGTTCGACCGACCCGCGGCCCTCGCGCGGCGACAAGGCGGCGGCGTGTTCCACGACCTCGCGCGCGAAGGCGGCTACCTCGAGCAGTTGCTAAAAGACAAGTAGGCAACGTCAACATGCTAGTTGAGTTGAGCATACAAGTGCAGCTCTATTAATTAGGAAGCAGCAAGAGAGGTTTCGGGGTTGAACTACGGTAGCTCTTTAAGATGCTAGTGCTGTTGTTGTATCGGTTGAGAGCGCGCGCCTAGCGGAAGGTGAGCAGCTCAATGTCGAAAAAGAGGCTGGCGTTAGGCGGCACGAGGCCCGGGAAGCCCTTGCGGCCGTACGCCTTGTCCGCGGGCACGAACACCTTGGCGCGCTCCTTCATGCACAGGCGCTCGACGCCCTCGTCCAGCCCCGGGATGACCTGCTCGGCCCCAAGCTTAAACTTGAAGGGCTTGTCGCGGTCGCGCGACGAGTCGAACTTCTTGCCGTCCTGCAGCTGCACAAGGCGCCCCAAGTTCACGTTGATATGCTGGTCAGTTTATCCCTGCATGGAGTTGGAGATGGCGCGTAGCAGCACTCACGTAGCCCGTGTAGTGGATGACGACGGTCTGGCCCTTCTTGGGGTAGTTGACGCCGTCGCCAGCGACGAACACCTCCACTTGGATCTCCCCCGGCCGCTGGTGATCAAACAGAAACGCGTGAGCTCACATGGTGCACTGTCAGACGCGTTTTGATCTGCTAGAGGCATCGTCGCAGCCCCGTTGCTCACCGCATTGGCCACCACGAAGTCGCTGGGCTTCATCATCGCGACTACTGTCGAGGTGCTTTGCAAGCGGCAACCAGCGCACTGACCGACCTCGTGTGTTATAAATACCGACACCGTCGAGTTCCAAGAAAGACCGACCGACCGACGTATAACCGGCGGCGCCATCGTGGCGACGACTCTGAGAGCGATGGGTATAAAGAAATCCGCGTTGTTCAATGCGCTTTGGCCGCCTGTGGTCGACCGACAAGTGCAGATTTTCACACCATGCACAAAACAAAACCCTGCAAACTCCATGCAAACCGTCGCGACCCGGCTCGAGCAGGCGGACAGCAAATCACTCGACACGCTTGCCCTTGCGGCGCGTGGTCGGCGACAGTTCCGCCTCCTTGTCGTCCACCTTGGCCTCTTTGGCCTCCTTGGCAGTCGCAGCCTTGCTTACGTCGGCGGTGTCGATGCCGGCGCTCGTCACCTTGCCGCCGGGGTACATGAAGACGAGCGAGACCTGGATGATGCCCATCGTGAGCGCGAACAGGTTGGGCAGGATGACGAGCGGGTCGTTGAGCATGAGTCCGTACGTGGTCCACACGCTGCCGGCCACCACGTTCATGACCGACATGCCGAACGGCAGGCCCGACGCGTCCTTGGTGCGCAGGATCGCGGGCAGCTGCAGCAGCGGGGACGAGGCCGTGAGGAATGACAGCACGTTGGCCGGCACGCCCGTGAGCAGCTGCGTGTCCTCAAGCGGCTTGGTGGCGACCTGCGAGGCCAGCAGCAGCAGGAACACGGCAGCCGACGAGAGCAGGCGCTGCACCTGGCGCTTGTCGCGCGCGAAGCGGTAGTACGAGGCCACGTAGAAGCCACCGAGCACCACGCCCAGGAAGGACGTGCCGCCCACCACCAGGTTGCCCGTCGTGTAGCCGTACAGCGTGTAGATGACCGACTGCACAAAGTAGAAGAAGAAGGGCGCGAACGCGAACTGCAGCGTGCTGCGCGCGCGCCGGATCGTCGCCACCGTCGGCCTGGCAGTCGACGACGCAACGTCGTCATTAGTCCGTTGTTGCAGTTAGTTGCATGCAAGTACTGTAGCTGGTGCGCTTCGTACCAGGGGGAGACAGCGAAGACGACCGAGGAGCCGACGGCCACGAGCGGCACGGCCTTGGCCGCCAGGAAGTACGACATGTAGGCCGCGTTCTGCAGCGACTGGTACGACATGAGGGTGCGGTCCGTGTTGTTGGCTCGACTCGAGAAGCTAGCTGCCTTTTGGATTGTGGGGGTGAAAAAAAAAACACTCGACAGGGCTGCCCCCAACGGGCGTATCCGGCGGTTTATATAGGATTCACTATGGTCGGAAGCGGGAGCCTCAATTTCGGCCGCCGCGTGTGTGCGCAAGGAACACGCCGTGCGTCGATCACAGCTAGTTTGGAATAATAAAATAGACGACAAATATGGTTTATGCAGGTTAGTATAGATACTTGAATGGGCTTCAGTACAAGTCGTTCAGTGATGGATATCAATGATAAAGAGTTGTGGCCCCTGGCATGCACTCCTGCGACGTGCGCAGATTGCGAAAGCGACACCAACGGCGGTAACTTTCTTTGATGGAGGAGCAATCGGCGACATGTCGGCGCCTCGTCCTGTATTTTCACCGACAACTCCCCGGTTGTCCGAGTGGCTCACCGTCGCTCTGGATCGCGTCTTCGAAGTCGCTCTCCGGGTCGTCCGCGCTCTCCTGGTCGCCGTCCGCGTTTTCCGCCGGAAGCTTCTCCTCATCCGCCGTCGAAGTGTCGGCAGCACCGGCGGTTTGCTGGTAGTAGGCGTATGCGTCCGTGTCGTAGCAGTACGTGCTTCCGTCGGTCCCTTGGAGCGGAGGATATGCCTGCTGGCCCTGAACATCGGCGCCACTGCTGATGTACTGCTGCTCGTCGCCGACTGCCGTGGCCATGCCTATCACCGGGTCAATTGAGCTTGCTGGCTGCTGCGCGTTAAGCATCTCGGCCTCGGCCACGGCCTGTGCAGCGATCTCAAGCGCCTCCTTGAGCGTCGCCACCTCGTCCTTGTAGTCGTACAGTAGCCTCTCCAGCCCGGTGCGCGATGCGTACTCGCGCTTCAGAGATTCCTCGGCCGCCAGCTTCTCCATCTGCAGCTGCACCGTGCTCTAATTGAAGGCAATCACGAACGGTTAGAGTTCAATCTGACACGATCTTGGTCGGACGGATATAACTCACAGCTCGCTCCAGCTCCAAGAGGTTCTTTGACGCGTCATGGGCCGCGCGCTCGCACTCAACGACGGTGCTCACGACGCGAAACACCCGCCAGACGCGCATAATGCCAAGTAGTCGGACCGCTTCATCAACGAGAAAGCGGTGAGAGTGCTGAGTTAGATCACATAAAGCAACAGTTCATATCAAAGGTATAAACGAACCTTTCGACTCGGTCCATACTTCGATCGAGATGGTCGCCGCAACAAGCACGGCGTCGAACGTGTACCCCGAGTGCGCTATGAACTGTCGCTTAAAAACCGCAAGCAACACCACTAGTTCGAGCACGTACACGCCAATAGCCAGCGTGGAGAAGGCGCCAAGAACACGAGCGACGACCGCAGCCCCTAGTTCAGCGTATTCCCCGCTCACCGGTAGGTCATGGAGACCAACACCACGCGACTTGTAAGCTCCAATCAGCTCATGGCGTGTCTGGATGTAGATCAGCGCGGCGGAAGCGCAGATATCGACCGCGATCAGCAGGACCAAGCCCACTTGGGCCTCCACCGTCTCCAAAAAGTCGCCCAGCGCAGCTTGAACGGCTCGCCAGTGCTCCCGCGCCTCGCTGCTTGACGCACCAGACTTGTCCGGTGCTACGCTTCGTTGTGTTTCATCGGCTGCTAGCTTCTTCACGGGAGCATCGTCGTTATTATTGTCGATCAGCTCGCTGTCGATGCCTGGCGAAGACTCGGTCGCGGTGCGCGTCTGCTCCGCCTTGGTCGCCGCCCAATCTCCATCTACCACCTCCCTGTTGACACCTGGACCTTGTAGGGAACTGGCGACAACGCCGACACTCGTCGCTGGCTCCGTCATTTCCCGACGATCCGTCAGCTCACCAACTTGGTGTCAGCGAGAGCAAAATGGGCCCCAAAGGGCGCGGACAGCAAGATATGACGTAGGGTACTGAAATAGCAATACATATATGGGTTCAGTGCTCTTGTATAGTCTTACCTCGCTCCTTTCTCTAGAACGGACTCGACATATGCTATTGTCCGTGCTGTGTTGAATTCTTGCAACACGTGCGTATAAAGCGGCTCATGCTATTTGACAGGTTGACCGGGACAATGTTGCATTCATAAAATATCTGCATATTTTGCATATACTGTAGTATTTACCTTTTACTTTCTGAATCCCGTAAATAGTTCGTTTGAAAATGCAAAACTGTGTGCCTCGGCGCTTTTTTCCTAATCAAAAGCAACCCGTGCAAAAAAGAAAGCCCGCGCTTTCCGCCAAAACCCCATACAAACGCCCCGATATATAATCCTTTAAAAGGAGTCTAGAGCGAGAGTATTGGTCGAGAAAGGCGCCGCCAAGATGGTGCCCGCCGGCCGAGAGCCCTCGCGAGCGGCCGCGTCCTTCGCCGAGGCAGAGGCAACGCGCGCTCGGTTCACGTTCGTCGTGACGTCTCCTGCCGCCAGCGACGACGAGGAGAACGACCAGGAGTGCGAGGGAAAGGAGAACCGGTCCCCGCGACAGGCGGTCGCTTGCGAGAAAGGCAGCAGCGGAGGAAGCGATAGCGTCTGGGCGGAGGCGTCGCTCTCTACGTCGACGGTAGTCGCAAAGCAGCTCCAGTTCCAGCATATTACCGTCCGACGCAACCGCTTCCAGAGCGACAACAACCGCGAGCAGCAGCAGGTGGAAGAGGAGGAGACGAAGGGCGACGACAGTGTGAGCGCCAGCGTGCTGGGCAAGCGCCCGCTCGAACTCGACCCCGCGGACGACTACGACGCGTGCAAGCACTCGCGCATAACGGGAATGGGCAACGCCTGGTGCTCGAGCGACGCGGTCGAGGCGCCGGCATCGCAGAAGGTCTCGAGCTCGTTCGTGTCCATCACGACGCGGCCAACGGCGCGTATCAACGCCGCTTCTGACGATGACGACGCCCTGCTGGATGAAATCCGACTGCTAGACGAGATCAGCGCCAGCGCGGACATTGGCGCGACGTCGCAGGCGCTGATGGCCTCGACGATGTCGTCCGGCCAGGGCGTGACGATCAATGTAAACGAGCTTGCGACAGTGCCGCTGCTGCCGTTTGGCGCGGTGCCAATCGGTTCCAAGCGCAGCTTGCAGTTGACATTGACGAACCCGAGCGAACTCGGGCATGCACGCATCAAGTATGAAGGCTACGCACTCATCCATTCGCCTGCCAGCACCAGCAACAACAACGGCGGCGCGCAATCGACGAAACACAAGTCGCACTCGCGCTTCAAGTGCGACCTCCACGTGTGTGTCGTCGACGCAGAGAAGTCGGTTCAGCTGCGCGTGAGTTTTGAGCCGCACGAGAGCGATCTGAACCGTGAAGTCAAGGCCGAGCTGCGCTTCACCGTCAACGACAAATTCAAGCTTCGGTGCAAGGCGACGGGTTCAGGCGCTCCTCGTGTAGCCAACAAGACACGGTTTAGCCGTCGTAGCAGCGGTTCGTTTGAACCAACAGTGGAGGTGTCAGTTCCGAAGCCTCGCCCTACGCGAACGCCTGCCATCGCGGACGGGGCAGGACCACGCGTGACATTCGCTCTTTCTGTTGGCCGCGAGGGCGAGCCAGATCTTGAGCCAGAATCGCATCCGGGCTCGAAGCGTCAAGGTGGGTTCATCCTCGAGTTCTCTCCGACAAGAAGGCGACACATTAAGCGACGCCGGAGTGACCTGCCGGCTGGAAGCGACAACCAGACACTCACTGAGGCAGCGACATCGTCGCTCTCGACATCTTCGAAGAACTCAGTGTCCAGAAAGCCCTATTGCGGGTCGTGGTGGATGCAGCGGAAGGAGTTTTACGACGAAAACTGGATGGCCAAGCAAGAGGAAGGTTTCACCAAGTGGATCAACTACGTGCTGACTGACGCGACGAACCAGCGAATGACCGACGACTTGGCCGAGAACAGCGGAAACTCCGTGGAGATTGCGCTCGCCCAGACCCATGCTCTTAGCGACAAAGCCAAGACGCGTCTTGAGCGTCGGCGGGCTAACTTCTCGTCGCTACGCCTTCTGGCTATGAAGAGGATGCAGGCCAAGTGGTCGACCGCGGCTTTGAACATTTACCACAGTTCCGCCATGGGCGATGTTCTTTTCGAGCTGCAGGAGGAAATCGCCAACAAGAAGCTGCTTGTTCGCGCGGACCGACCAGTGTACGCAGACGTCGGGCTTCAGGAGGAGCTGATCTGCTTGCTGAACAACTACCATCCCGTCTGGCTGTGCCTTGGGCTTGAGGCCGTGCTTGGCGCTCCAGTTCTGAAGCACGAGAAGTGCTCTCTTCGGCATATCTTCAGTACCACTACCGGAAAGGCTCCACCGCGCAAGAACGACAAGAGGAAGATGCCGCAAGCTCTCCGCCAAGTCATCTTGAACCACCTGGTCAAGGACTCGCAGATTGCCAAGAAGTTCAGGCTGGTGCGGAACCTCAAGATGCCGATTGATGGCTCCGTCAGCGCGAACGACGGTGGCAATGGCTTCACGAGCAACAAGAAGCGGATCAATGGCCGCGAGTATTACGACGCGTTGATGGAAACTTTCATTCTGAAGTTCTTCATGCTCGTGCTGTTCCTCGACCGCGCCATCGAGCAGCAAGAAGACACGTTCATGCACTTCCCTTGCTTGTTCCGGATCACGAACACGCCGACCGGCAACAAGAGCGATGAGAAGCAGCAGCAGCAGCAACAACAACAACCTCAATTCCCAGGGACCGGTGCCGCAACGAACGTCAAGAAATCGCAGCTTATGGTCACTGAGTTTTGCCGGTTCTTCCTGGCTGCAGAAGGACGCATCGACAGACACTTGAAGCAACTCGGGTACGTGCTGAAGCATGAACAGATGCCGCTGGACGAGATGAACCTAGAGGTAAAGAACCTTGCGGTGGATTTGCGCGACGGAATCATCCTAGCAAAGCTCATGGAGGTGCTGACGGCGAGCCCGACGGCATCACAAGACACTGCGGATGGGGCCGACTCCCTGGAGGTCTCGTCGGATCGCAGCCGTAAACTATCAAGCTTCTTGCGCATCCCGGCGCTGTCGCGTCTCCAGAAGGTTCACAACATCGAGATTTGCCTGAATTACCTGCAAGACAAGTGCGGCGCCAGTATTCTCGAGGACGTGAAGTCGCGACGCGGCATGACTCAGTTCCGAAATGCGCGGAAGCTTAAGGGACGCGTGCGCATGTTATCGTCCGGCTTCGCGAGTTTGCGGTCCAAGGTGGACGAGAAGCTGCTGGAGCAGCTTGCGAAGGACATCGTTGACGGTCACCGCGAGAAAACGCTCGCGCTGTTGTGGCGCCTCATCAGCTGCTTCCAGCTGCAGTCATTAGTCGACAATGACGCGATGGAGAACGAGATAGGCCGCGTTCTTTCGCGCATGAGCTTCCGTGCACGAGACTTCTTCGACCTGCAGCAGCACGAAGCGCCGCTGCGGTTCCCTGAGGAGGACCAAGTGTACAGCCTGCTACTTCAATGGTGCCGCGCCGTGTGTGCCAACTATATGGTCGAAGTTCACGACTTCACGACTTCGTTTGCCGACGGCAAGGTCCTGTGCTACTTGATGCACTACTACCACCCCATGCTGCTTTCCAAGTCGGAAGTCGCGCCTACACTTGCCGATCTTCATGCAAACGGAGATGAACTGGTTCAAGAGAGCGAGCAGGTGCTGTTGGCGAACGAGCGGCGGCACTTTGCGCTCGTTAACGCGCGCGTGAAGCAACTGGGCGAGATCCCCGTCATGATGCCGCAGTATTACTCGTCGAAGAACCCGCCCGAGGAGAAGATGGTGGTCACGTTTGTCTGCTACTTGCAGTCGCGACTCATGGAGTCAAGCAAGGAGATCCACGCGGCCTCGCGCCTCAAGCGGTGGTGGATGAGCCCACTCATCCGGCTCAAGATGCGACGCAAGATGAACAAGTGTGCGCGCATCATCCAGCGCTTCTGGTACACGTCAAGTGCGAAGCGCCTGGCAATTCGTCAGTGCCGGAAGCTTTTGCGTGCTGGGGACATGGTTAAGAGCCATGTCCGCGGGGCATGGCAGCGCAAGATATACGTGAGAACTCGACGAGTCGTTATCACATTGCAGCGCAGCTTTCGACGAAAGCAGCGATTGCACGGACGACAAAACGAGGAAGTGGCGGCTGCACATACTGCAGCAGCGTGCAAGATCCAGAAGCTCTGGCACAATCATGCTGCGTACACGGCTGAAGTGGAGCGACTCGCTCGTGAGGCTGAGAAGCAGCGCAAAGAGCGTCGTATGCTCATGAAGAGGGGCTGCTTGAAGATCGAGCAGGCGTGGTGGAACTACGTGATGCGAAGGCACGCCCGACGGTGGCGCCGCAACGTGATTCACCGCCGACAACGCGCTGCACACGTGATCGAGAGTGCGTGGCAACGTTACGATGCACGGATTGCTGCGCGGCAATTGCGAAAAGAGGCGTGGGCGAAACTGCATCGTGCTGCCTGGACCATTCAGTGCGCGTGGCGTCGACGTTGCCGCATTCAGCGGGAGCGTCAGCAGCAGCAATTGCGATACGAACAAGCTTGCGCTGCGAAGCTGATTCAAAGTGCCTACCGTGGCCATCGCCAGCGACGAGAGTACCTGCATCAGCTTACGAGTGTGGTGGCGTTGCAGCGCAATGTGCGCATCTGGCGGCGGCGGCGGCAGGTGTTGGCGCTCGCAGGTTTCTATGATCTGCTGGTCAAGTATCAGCGCATGAAGCAGCGAGAGCGCGAGCTCCGCCTCTGGGAGCTCAAGTCGCGAGTGCGGATCCGGGCGGCGCGCACGATCCAGCAGATGTACCGATACGTAATGACGCGCCGCTATTTAATCGTGTCGGCCACTAAGATCCAGGCGGTGGTGCGCGGCCACATCCAGTACCGTCGATACCAACTGATGCGAGCCTCCGCCACGCTGATCCAGCGGAACTATCACCTTCTGCGTCGCCGTCGGCAGCTCGGCGCGCTCGTGTATTTTTATGGCATGCTTGAGCGTTATAAGAACATGCAGCACAACCGCGCTCAGCAGCTCCAGTACGAGCACGAAAAGCGCGAACGTCGACTGCGCCGCAAGATCGAGAACCGCGCTGCTTACCGCATTCAGGTGGCATTGCGGTTCTTCGTGCACCGCAAGCGCTACACGGCGGCAACTGTGATCCAGGCTGCGTTCTGCGCAGTTTCCTGTCGCCGACAGTTTGTTGCTGCTCGAGCTGCGGCTGTCACAATCCAGAAGAACGTGCGCGGATGGCTGTCGCGGCGGTACCGCATGGATTTCTACACACTTCGCATGCAGCTAGCCCAGCTGCGTGTGCTGATGGCGTGCTGGCAGATCGAGAACTGGTACTCGAGCCGCATGCACCGCTACCGCCGACGTCGCACGTTGATGGTTCGTGCGCGCTGGACGCGGATGAGCGCGCAGATCATGGAGACGCGAACTGCTCGGGCGAATGCAATCGCGTCGTGCTGGCGGGCATCACGCCTTCGACGCGCGATCTCATCGCGCGTCGAGGCGAGGCGGAGCGTTCTGATGCGGCAAGAGCGCGCGGTCGTGGTGCTGCAGCATTGGTGGGTGCGCATGTGGTGGAAATGGCACACGCGTCAGCGGTTGGCGGAAGCGATTCGTCATCGCGAAGGGCTCAAGGCGCTGCGCAAAAATGTCGAACGCCGCTCACGACAGGTCATTGGCCGATGGCTGTACGACTCTGTTGTGGCCCCACGGCGAAAGGAGCGGGCGTACGGCAACGCGATCCGGCAGGTCCAGTCGTGGTGGAGAGGTACGCTTGTGCGCGTCCACGAGAAGAATCCAGCGCTTATCAAGCACCGCAAGAAGCTCGCGACCATGCCGTTGGTGGTTTCGGACAGTTGGCACGCCGTGAGCGAACAGCGTGAGCAGGAGAAGAAGAAGCATGACTCTCTCGGTGGTGGCGCGCTGCGCGTTCCGCTGAGCAAGGGCCGAGTCCCCGAGGAGTCGACGACGTCCTCGACGGCGAAGCCGATGACGCTCGGTGCGCGGTTCGAGATGGCGCTGCACTTGCTGTTGCACGGCAAGCGACTGCAGGAGATGCTGTTTGCCAGCCACACAATCGAGATGTGCACTCGGTACTCGCGCGAGTGCTGCTTCAAGTGCGTGGAGCTGCGCATCTCCAACACGATCTTCGCCGCGATCCGGGGTCTGAATCGCTCGCGTCCGCATGTGGAGCTCCTGCATCAGCTGCTGCTTGTGCTCGTGAACCTGACGACGTACCAGCATGAGCACCCGAAGGAGCGCAAGGCGACGACGCCGAGAGCCAAGAAGCCGAAGTGGTCGTTCGCCGCGGTCGCCCACATGTCGTCGGCTGCGATGGCTGCGCTGGCGGCGGCCGTGAGCGGCGACGAAGATGACGACCCGGTCAAGGACGAGGTGCGCGCGGTCGAGACGATCGTCGACCTGCTGCACATCCACCGCGACATGCACCACGTGTTTGTGCTGTCCGCGCGCGTGCTGCGCCACTATCTGGTGTCGCTGCGCTCGTGCATCGAGACGATGCGCGAGGAACGCGAGAGCAACACTATGGACGAGGATGAGGAAGAGGAGGAGCGACGGCGACTGGAGGCAGCTGTGAGCGCCTGGCGCGACGCGGACCACCGCCTGCGCTCGCTCATGCGCCTACAGCAGAGCAAAGCGGCGCTGTACGAGGCGACGGAGGCCACGCGCAGCATCTTGGAGCACGCGAACCGGCGCATGGCGGGCGGCAACAGCGCGAACGACCCGGCCGCCAACAAACTGATGCGCAAGATGAACCCCAAGACGGCCGTCACCATTATGACGCAGCTGCTCAAGATCATGGAGTGAGTCGACTTCGTTAGCTTTCTCTTGTGTGTTTGGCTTTATCATTTCTTCACGTTAATGTTATTCATCCCTTTCACTTCATGGTTGACATTGGGAATGGAACGGACAAACACCTAAGTGATGAGGTAACAAATTGACAAATGACATGATTGACAAAAGCGCAGCGAGGTGCGCTACAGAACGAGGCCCCCGCCCTCGTGACGACACCTGCTCTCTAGTAAGTTACTTGCTGCGTCTCTCACGAGCTGAGCAGCGGCCGGCGCTCGTCGTCCGTGGCGGGCGCGAACTGGTACGGCGAGCGGCTGATGCGGCCCGCCGTCACCTTCTGGTTCTCCTTGTACCAGTACACGGTCGACGCCACGAACAGCGTCCCGTAGAGGCAGGCTGCGAGACCATAGCATAGCATCGCACGCGCCCATTAGTCCATGACGTGCGTCCAGATCGTCTTGCTCTTCTTTTGCTTACCAGTCTCGAGGACGGACGCAGGGCCCTCGACGTTCTTGCCGATCTTCATGTACTGCGGCTGCACCTTGACGAGGATGCCGACGATGCACAAGAAGATGAAGCCCGAGAACGACAGGAACGAGCAGGCCAGCGCCCCTGCTCACCGTTCGCCACTCGCGCGTGAGACACAAAGCGCGGGCATCAGCCGTAAGCATCGACTTGCATGCACGTACAGGTCGTGTTGGAGCCCATTTTCGACGCGGGAGACGGGGGAAAGGACGGGGACGCGGAGGAAGAGGCGGAGAGGAACGAGTAGAGCGCGCGGAGGGAGCAGCAATCGACGAGTGGGGCGCTAGAAACGCAGAGAGGTCCTGCTAGTACTCTCGTGGCCCGCCTCTCGTAGTGGGAGATGTTGAACTGTTCGCGCTGGGATTCGGATCCATGCCGCAAAAATCCGCAGCGGAAGAGGAGGAGGGGGCTAGTATTGAGTGGTACGCTGTACATTTTTTCGAATGAAGTATGCAATTGGCTGGAAATACAATGTAAACAACCAAATGCGACACGGTATTGGTGGAAATACAACATCATCAGATCACTGCAAACCGTCTCTGATTTGCAATTGATCTGATCATTTTCCAGTTCAAGCGTCACTTTCGATGGGACACGAGGTGCAAGCGAATTTCGCCCAATCCTTACGCTTGCGCAGTCCATGCACCTCCATATTTCAACCAATGAGCGTCACTACCACCCTTATTTCGCAATCCATTCGTCTGAACGATATAGAAGTTGTCGCTTGAGGGGTATCAATTCAACTGTGGATCGGGCAAGAGCGCCACCGGCCACCTCGCCACGTCGCCCACCCCATGAACGCACGCCTTCCCGAGCTAATTACAACAGAAAAAGAGTTGTTGCCATTTCCCCACTCGCGCCCGCCGGAATTCGCCCAGCGCTCCGCTCGCCTCCCCAGCTCTCGACGCCATGTACGACTTCTGCCTCACGATTCCCGTACGTCGATCTCTCTCTCGTATCTCCATCGCTTCCTGGTGTCTTTGGTTGATACTTAGTGCGTTCGTGTCGCCTCCGGTGTTCAGTACGGCATGATGCTGGGCCTGGGCGGCCTGATCGGCTTCCTGAGCTCGGGCAGCACCGTGTCGCTGCTCGCGGGCGGCGGCGCCGGCGCGTTCCTGAGCTTCGTGGGCTACTGCAGCTACAACGAGTACACGCAGTCGCCGGTGACGTCCAAGCTCTGGCCCGCGCTCTCGCTTGGTACGTCCTCAGCCATGCTGATCCATACGCGCAGCTCTAATAGCGAGCCGACCGTGCGCGTGGCCTACAATGGGCAGGCGTGTCGGGCGCGCTGACGGTGGTCATGGGCAACCGATACAACAAGACGCAGGCGTTCTTCCCCGCGGGCTTCGTGTGCGCCTCGAGCGCCGCCATGTCCATCTTCTACGTCTGGGTCCTCACCAAGAAGCCCAAGTACACCACCGGCAAGAAGAACTAGACGCGCGCGCCAACTCGCACACACACTCTCGCACACAGATACAGACGCACAGACGCACAGAAACACACCTCTTTGATCCCGTTGCGGACGCCATCACACGCGTCGCAGTTCCACAAGAGAGACGTAGGCTGTCGGGTAAACAAGAACCGTATTGCATTGCAAAGTTGTAGGGAGCTCTTCCCGATGGAGCTCTTATTCGCATTCTCCTGCCTACAGTTATCATATCTGTTGTGATGCATCAGATGCCGTGGGCGATGCGGCGGAGCGGCGTCGCGGCGGCGCCCGACTCGCGGAACTGGCGCGCGAAGGCGGCGATCTCTCGTAGCGCCAGGGCGAGCCACTCGCGGTGCAGCGGCGACTTGACGCACAGGTCCAGCGCTCTCCCTCCTGCCGCGCTCGTGACCAGCGACAGCAGACACCCGTAGTCGTCACTCTCGCCTTCGCTGCCGCTGCTGCCTCCGTTCGCACTCCCCTTGATCACGCGCTTGAGGTTGAAGTTGCTTCCGTCGCGCGTCAACGCGCGCACCTGCTCGAGCACGACGAGCTCGTCCACGACCAGGAACTCGTCGCTGCGCTCGCCGCTTTTGCGCACCCAGCGCAGGCGCAGCGGGTCGCTCGGGTCGTAGCATAGCCGCGTGGCGTGCGGCCGGCCGCGGCGCCCGAACTTGGTGGCGCGGACGTCGTTGACGACGCCCGTGGCCAGCGTCAGCTGCAGTGTCAGCCGCTGCTTGCGCGCTGCGACCAGCTTGGCGCGCGCGGCCTTGGCCGCCACCTCCGACTGCACCTGCGTGCTCAGCAGCGCCAGCTGCGGGTACAGCGCCTCCTTCGTGAGCTGCTGCGACGTGTAGCGAGCCAGCAGGTCGCGCAGGTGGGTCTTCGCCCACGGAAACTCGTGCATCACCGCCTTGACGAAGCGCAGCTGGCGCAGCATGACGCCGTGCTGGTGCGGCCCGAGCTTGATGACACGCTCGTACTCGTCCAGCAGCGACTGCGCGCCGCGGTGCCGGTCGTGCCAGTGCCAGACGACGGGCAGCCCGCGCGACTTCTTGCGCAGCACGAGCTCGCGCACGCCATCGCTCTTGCGCTCGCGGACGCGCAGCACCAACTGCGAGCCGCTGCTGCTCGCCGAGGACGTGGACAGCTTGGAAGGCGAGGTGGCCAGCAAGAGGGACGAGCGGCGCGAGGTCGACGGACGGCCGGGCGACAACGCCAAGTGCGCGACGCGAGAGAAGCTCGTGCGGCGATTCGCGCGCGCCGACTGGGCGAACGCCAAATGCTTGGCGTCAAACATACTCGTGGACTTGCGCCGCACGGACGTGGCCTTCGGCGGCGCCGACATCACCGACGGTGGATCAGAAGGCGAGCACGGAGGCGCGAATGCGACTCGCGGAATGCGGTGGCCCGAGGGAGAGGACGCGTCGCTGCTGAGTATCTGCAGCAGGTTCTTGCGCGGACTGCGCTTCATGGTGAACGACTTGCGTCGCAGCGACACGGCGCCGGTGATCATCGAGCTGGAAGTGAGTACACTGGCGTTGGAGCTGGCGGTGGTATTGAGCAAGGAGACGGCGGTGGGTGTGGCGCTGACTCGACGTCGAGGAGGAAGGTTGGACGTTGTCGGTCGAGACGCGGCGGTGCCTTCCGGTCCATTCGCATCACCATCATTAGCAGCCGCGTTTTCATCGTCAATGTCCTGCCACTGCGTCACGTCAACGTCGGGGAACTGAAACTTGAGCCGCGACGAGCGAGCCGCGTTGCTGGTTCCAGACAGACACTCACCGGCTGAAGCACATGGGCTGGGATGGGTGCTGCTGCCGACAGCTTTGGGCGGCTTGGGCTCCTGGACGCACTTCTTAATGGGCTCGGCGACAGTCAGCGACAGCGGCAGCTTGGCTGCTCGGAACGTGATGAGCTCGATCTCCGCCGGACGATGACATGCTGCCGGTCCGTCGTCAATCCAGGCGCCACTGGGCTCGTCGAGCTCGTCAGACTGCTGCGGCGTCGGCTCCTCCTTGTCCTCCACGAGATATAATGCGTCGTCCTCGTCCTGGTTCGAGTCGACGGCGACGACAGAGCTCTTGAAGGCGTTGGGGCCGCCCTCGTTGTTCTTCTTGATCGGCTTGAGATGGTCGTCACGCCTGTCGACGCCACTTTGACACGATCGCTGCACGGTCGGAGCCACTGCATCGATCTCCATCCCGAGTCGGCTCCGAGCCAGCGCCACGAGCTCCGCCACACACTCAAGTGACGACACTGACGTGCTCTGCCACTGCGAGGCGAGCGCCAAGACGCGCGTCCAATCCGCTCGGCGACGTCGCTCGTCGTCCGCCAGCTCGTACTTTGCGCTCTCGAGCGCGACGATCAGACGCGTGTCGTCGACGAGGGGGTCGGCGACCAGCATCTCTTGCTCCACCGCGTGGATCAGTCGGCGAACGGCAGCCAGCGTCACGTGCGTCGGCGTGTCGGTCTTGGACTTTAACGCGGACGAGGACGCCGCCTTGTCGGTGGAGACCACGTTCATGGTCGGGTACGCGCGCTCCTTCTGCGTGAGCGACGACATGGCCCGCAGCATCGAGTCGTCCTCGTTTTCCTCGTCGCTCGACACGGCGTTATTCTCCTCCAGCTGCTGCTGCTGCTGCTTCTGGATGTGCTTGTCAAGGTGTCGATGGTGTCCTGGGGACGCGCTCGCCTTCCTGGTCTCTGCACTGCGGCCGATCCTGCTGCTGAGACCCACGCGGCCGGCCATCGTGTTCGTCTCCGTCGACTTTGAATGATAGAGCCACTGCAATGCCGAGAGGGTTTCCGAGTGAGCAGCGAATCGGAGGTGTTGCAGTTGCTGCTGCCGCAACTGCCTCCGGTATATTTACGGCCAACGCTCGTGGAGCGTTCGCCCGCCGCCGCGTCTGTTACGCTGGCCCATCAACTGTGGCAGGCGCGTTGATATGGGAACATGCGCGGGTATTATAAGCGCACAGCGGCGACAAGTAGAAGAAGAAGAGGCGAAGAGGCTGAGCACCAAGCGCATGCGCCGAGATGAAAACCGCCACCGAGTGCAATAAATAGACGGCAGGAGGTGCTGTGCTCTTGACGCCGGAATCCCGTGACGCCTAGCCGTTACGTATCGCTGCATGTGCTCAGGGAGATCGGCGATTGACATGGGAGACGTGAGGTAGAAAAGATGGCATGGACGCAGCGTGTGGAGACTGCACCGCGTGCATGCGCGGCCAGCGGGGGAGGCCGCGCTCTATCTATTCACGGAGCGGGGGTGGTTATACATACGAAAGCGTACTGCTACGCTTACGCTTCCATGCTAATCTACCGAGAACACACGGTCTCAAGGAGGAGCGGGGCGAGCGCGCGACTTCAAGTGGGGACAATGCGACCACCGCTGCGCAGTTTGGAGCGAGAGACAAACGACACGTCACATGCGCTTCTTTCGCCGCCCCTTACTGTGCGGCCGCAGCCTTCTTCTTGGACGCGCGCGGCAGCTGCACGCCGAGTGCGCGCTGCAGCTTCGAGATGATCTGGCCGTTCGGGATGGCGCGGCCCGACTCGTACTCGGCGACGATCTGCGGTTTCTCGTTGATGGCCGTGGCCAGCGCCTTCTGCGTCATGCCCTTGGTCTGGCGCGCGCGCGCCAGCGCCTGCGCCAGACTGCGATCCACCGCGTCATCTGTATATATACAGCGAAAGATCGCACCGACGCGTTAAATTTCCAGGTTCGACGTCCTAATATCGCTCCCATCACATCACGACGACGTACGCTTGAAGGTGTCGTGGTCCTCCTCAAGCTTGCGCGCCTTGGCGCCGGCGCCCGTGTGCGCGCTCCTGTTGGTGCCCGCGCCGACTGTTTCCACCCAGAAAGTTCGCCATGTTAAACGCCCACCACCCGACGGAAGCAGAAAAGACACGCGTCCCGTCAATCAATCACAACGTACACTTGGCCTCGGCCACGACGGTGCCCTGGCGGCGCGCCTGGTTGAGCGCCTGCTGCTTGTTGGTGCCCGACTGCGGGCCCTTGCTGCCCCAGCCGGCGACCGACCAGTCCTGCCCCTGCGAGAAATTGCTCATAGCTTACTCGAGTGATTTCTTTTCTCGTTTGTCGTCCTTTCTCCGAGTCGGGGAATGAGGTGGCGCGTCGCTCGCGCCGCGGGGCGAGCTCGCGCGAAACGAACCCAACGAACCATCACTCTCGTTTCCTTCGAGAATAAGAAAAAAACAGGTTGCGACACTTTTCGAGAGGTAGATCTTTTTGCCAAAAGTGTGTTTTAAACACAATCGTACTTTAGCGAGCAGTCAAGCTAAATAGCGCTGTATTGAGGGGTTACCAGGTAGTTTTCCGGAGCGGGGTCGAATGGGGAGGCACAGCCAAAGCACGGAGGAGGACGCGAGTCGAAGGCAAGCACCATGGTCAAGGTCGTGGGCCCGGATCTCAAGCGATACATGGACAAGCGTCTGTCGCTCAAGCTGAACGGCAACCGCAAGGTGACGGGTGTGCTGCGCGGCTTCGACCAATTCATGAACGTGACGCTGGACGAGACGGTCGAGGAGGTGTCGGCCACCGAGTCCAACCGCATCGGCATGGTGGTAAGGCCCCTTGTTGCGCTGGATATGGAGGATATGCGCTAGGCAAATGGGGTGTTAACGATAGTGTATGTATCCAGGTCATCCGAGGAAACAGCATCGTGCAGTTCGAGTGCCTCGAGCGCATCTAATCGAAGAAGATCCAGGGTGATTCGCCTCGCCCGCTTCCAGTGTGCGGATTGCACCCGTCCAGCAGCACAAGCTGCCGACCGATAACGACAACCTGGACGCTTTCTCAGCTTTCAGGAACGCTAACACGTGGCGGTGGAGCTAGCAATTGGGCGGCCCGGTATTTGACACAATGAACGTTAGATTATTACGCGACGCATGGCGACTTGTGTGGTCTTTTGGGGACGCTTCGAGGCGTTCATGGTGTTATCCGAGACGTATTATGATAGACTGCGGCGCAACGCGGAGGTCACCAAGTGTTGTTTGCTTTTATTCTCACGGCTCTTCTTCGCTCTCTCTTCTCGTTATAGTGCATTTTCTGTGAAGTTACATGAATAATCTACGGGAAAGCTCGACAACTCGAAGCTGGAGACGCCAGGAGGAAGAAGAAGGAGGAGGCAACAGCAGCAAACAGCGCACTCGAAGAGAGAGGAGCAACAAAAGACGACGCAATAAATCTAAAACCGGCCACGGCCGCCACCGCGACCACCTCCGCGGCCACCACCAAAGCCACGGCCGCCGCCACGGCTGCCGCTGAAGCCACCACCACGGCCGCCACCGAAGCCGCGACCACCGCCGCGTCCGCCGCCAAAGCCACGACCGCCACCACGACCCCCACCACGGCCACCACCGCTGCGGCCGCCACGACCAGCGCCACCGGCCGGCTTCTTGGGCTGCTCCGTGAATCGGCTGAGCGGCAGGAGCTTGTCCGGGCTAATGAACACCTTGTCGCCGGGCTGGAAGGACGTGGCCGTGACGCCCGAGTCCGGCTTAACCGTGAACATGACATCGTTGATGGAGCCCAGAATCTCGTCCACCTTGCCGATCTTGGTCTTGTTCTCCAGGAACGCGCCCGCATTGAAGTACGGCACCTTGTCGTTCGTGCTCTTGTACACCATCTCGTTCTCGCACGCGTGCATGAACGACCCGAGCTCTGTTTGACATCACACGGGTCAGTAAAGAGCCTACAAGCACTCGAGGATGCCTTCCGAGGTAGCGAGAGCGCTTACCGACAACGTAGGCCGGTGGGCCTTCCGGCTCGCGGCCACCGAAGCCTCGGCCACCGCCGCGGCCACCACCAAAGCCACGACCGCCGCCACGGCCGCCGCTGAAGCCACCGCGGCCGCCACCGAAGCCGCGTCCTCCGCCACGAGCACCTCCACGTCCGCGTCCTGACATTATTCTTAGGGAAAGGGGGGGGGGG